>VZTV01060396.1:29845-71029 GCA_013400875.1 Anhinga rufa
CCAAACCTCCCACATATGTTGAAGGTACAAATTGGGAAGGAGATGTAGTGACCCAAAGACCCTAACCCGGTCCCTCTGAGGTCAGTGACAAAACTTCTCTTGACATTCATACAGAACTAAAATATTATACATATAATGTATTATACATATAATATATTATATATATTTAAACCAAGACCTATATTTTATTTGTTTCTGTGCATGTTGGCATCACCAGGATGCCTGGGCTCAGCTCGTCTGATGTTGGCACCTATTAAAATACACACTTTAAAGAGAGGTGGCTGAAAAGCTTTATAAATAAAATGGTGGGCTGGCATCACTGAAATATGATACGTGACCAAGAAAAGTACACAAAGCCCCAGAGTAGGTAGGATCAAATCACAGACAGCATATTGTCTCTGTTTTCAAGTGTTTTGAAAGGGACAAACCAACCAGGATGCTGGGATAAGACTTTGATCCTCTCTTTGTAACAGTGCTATGCTTTTAAGTCTTTTTTTGAGTGGCAAACCACTCATGAGTTAAGAAAACACCACGGTGCAGTCCAGCATGAAAAAAAACCCCACGCACCCCACAACAAGATATAAATAATTCACTGCTGCAGAGAAACGCTGCAGCGTTATGGGGGAAAGTTGATTAGAGAATTCGGTGATAGCCTTTGTAAACGTGGGCAGGAAGGTTTTATAGGATAGTAACAGTGGTGCTAACAAGAGGGAGTGCCTCTGTGTGTGTGCGTTTCACGAGGCTAGAAAAGACTGTAAATGGCTCTGCAGAGACCCGCATGTTTTATTTAGAAATCCCAGAATACAGCCCAGGAAATCTGGCCTCTTGGAATAAAGACGCGATAGATGAGAAGAGCTCCTGAGCCACACACGAGACAAAGGGGGACACATTCCAGCGGCGTTTTTTCAAGGTATAGCGAGGACGTTGAAAGGCTGATGAGTAAACAAAGAAAATACAGTGAAGGCCAGCGGTGGCTCCTTCGCCTTCATGTTAGACTTGACTGAAAGAGAAGAAAAAGCCCTAATGCAGAAGGATCTCTAAGAACTCATCCCCGCACTATCTGATGAGTTTTGTCTGGATAAGTGTGCTGTGCAGCATCGCCGGCAGCCACCAAGCGCCCGCACACACCAATTCTGCAAACCAGATAGGAAACCGAGGCACAGTGCCACTGAAAGGCTTCAGCGAGGGACAACCGTGAAGTTAATGGCAGAAGCAAGAACAAATTTCACTTGTCCTGGGTTTTCATCGCAAAACCCTATTTTCTTTCCTCTTGCATGGGCAAGGGTAGAAACTACGTTTTTACGAGGCAGTCAGTCACATCGACGGCTAAAGACAAATTAAAAATCCCACCCCAAAAATCAGCAGCGAGGCTAAGGTGAGCTTCACGGATCTTAAACGCTGTATGGCCCAGATTGATCTTCCTCGCTCCTAGAAATGCGGTGAGCTGGAGCACCAGACAAGGGCAGCATCTTTATTTGCCACAACATTTGTAGTGATATGGGCATTTTTGGAAATTAGCTCTGTGGCACGTAACAGTGAGCCCTTCTCTATAGCCCAGCAATGTACTGAATGCAACTCTTTTAATCAGAAGGAGATCATGTTTAATGGACCTGATGAACAGGAATAAAAGAATCTCGCTATTTTTGTTGGGTTGCTTAATGGTACTTTCTCTGAAAGCTGGGCTTTGCAACTAGAGAGCAAACTCTGGGCTATGGATTACCCTTTCTAACTGAGTGTATCACTGCACAGCGGGATCCTGATAATTGCTTGAGGGCTTGAGGTGTTACTGAAGGAAAAGCCATCACTGAAGTGCCAAGCACAACAATTAACATTTGAATTATTTACAGACTACAGGTGGGCTGCCCATATACATCCGTCCATACACTTATAATCTCCTTGGTATGAAATTCTGAAATATAGCTCATACGTGGAAGTGGAAATGCCGCATTCATGGAATAGATTCCCATGTGAGCAGAAATGGGGCTTCAAATTTGAAATGCAATTAACACTTAAGGAAATTAGGGATTGGCATTTAGGGTCACATCACCACTGTTAAGGCAGGAAATGATACACCCTCTCCCTGCAATGAGAGCAGAGAGGATCCCTCTGTCCCACGGGCTGAAAGCCTTGATCCAGCCTTTCTGTGTCCAGCCTCTGACTTCCGAGCAAGAAGACAAAACTGCAAGCCAAAGAGCAAAGGCAGGAATGGAAGGAAGGTCCGATAAATTTGTAATCAAAGCGTAGTGTTGCCATTTTTAAAACCCTAACAAACAAAATATAGTGTGGCAAAATAAGTAATTGCAGTTCAGGGTAATTGTGCAGTGAAAAGCGTTCAGCTGTTTACATTTCAAGGGCTGTTAATCTGGGGGAGCGGCACAAGTGGTATTTTCACCCTAATTGATGGTCTAGTGATATCGCAATCTTTTGAGTATTAAAAGTATAGAGTGAAGCAAGCTCTATATGGCTGTGTTTGCAACACACGTCCATCATCCATCTGTCTTGTGATGGTCTTATCGGGCACCAGTCACCATAGTAACCCCACAAATCCCCTAACGCTGTCTTGAAACCATCCAGATCTACAAAAAAACAAAGAGCACGACCATCACTTCCCAGCTCAGCTCACAGAGCCCTGCATCATTAAACATCAGGTAATGACCAAGCTCTAACTGCTTCCCCTCCTTACGTGTATGAAGGTTGTTTCAAAAAGCTAAATACAGTGCTTGGAAACAACAACCCCACTGAAATGGACTGCTAATGAATGATTTATTAGAGTGGCAGCAGCAGCTTTCCCTGGGATCATTTCTTAATTAACAACCACCAACTAGTTGATGTCTGTGTAAAAAAAATAAAAATAATAATAATAAAAAGATCTAAACGTTGGGGTTTCCACCCCCCGCCCAAGATTTTAGAAGTCTGTTGGTATTCCCATTCTGCTTCCATACTGGAGCCGTCCTGATCCCAGTCTGCCCGAGCAACATCAGAAGTGATCTGTGTTACTTTCTCTATCCACATTTTGTTCGTCCCTGCCCCTGTCCAGTCACAGGGCAGGAAACTACAGCTGGATTTCTGGTAAAGAGGCAGGACCCAGGCTTTAACCAGCAGGTTTTGCTCAGGTAAGCAGCATTGGCTCTTAAGTTGTCCCTGAATAAAGAGGAAGAGAAAGAAGGGTAGAGGGAGAGATGCTCCACTGTCTCAGGTTCAAGTCCCCCTCTAAAACTCATGCTCAGTTTCCAAATACCAGGAAATTTTTTCAGGAGAGTTTATCACTCATGATATACTATTATTAAACAGCATTTATTTAATTTTTTGTTCTCCCTCCTTATTGCAGGGATTTTAACTACTGTCTGTGATTCTTCCATATAGAAATGTTCTGATTTAAATGCCCAAGTTCACAGAGTTGACCAATAACACTCTGTAGTTTCCAGGCTGGAATGGCTCATCCAGTGCAGGGTAACAAAAATAAACTACCTTGCATTTACCAGATGATCCCAGAGTTGGGAAGGGGTGCATGAATCAAATGGCTGCTTTGCCGGACTTCCATGAAAATGTTGTTGGCACAAGAAAGCTGTTGCACCAAGTTATCTCCTACCAGCTTGCCATCTGGCCGTGTTATTGCTGTCAAAAATGCAATCACAGGTACTTCTGACCTGACCTATATCTGTTTATTTGTTTCTGATGGTGCCTGCAGTGTGCCCGGTCCAACAGGCTGAGAAGGGAAACAGGGGAGGTCTTTGCATTGCCAAGGTAGAACCTCCTTTTTCACAGTTCCCCTTCTTCCGGAGGTCTGTGCTCTGACATAGGATATATTGGACTCGCCAATCTCGTTCCTAGAGGAGACCATGGGCTGATCCATCATGCCATAAGGCACAAACCTTTGCTGAGGTCCAGTGGGAGCTCTGGGAGGCATCTTTTTATCTTTGCCTCTGATCAACCTGGTTGGAGCCCAGCAGCCTAATTAGAAGGGAGAGGGGATGCTGCTCTCTGGACAGTGCTTTAAGAGGGAGCAGAGGTACCTGTGCATTTGCAGAAAGCCAGGGGTGACCTGCTTCATATATGGTGGACCAGCAGACTTCATTATGAGCATAAAAAGCCTAGAAGTTTGCATGATGTCTTCTTACTTGTGTATCTGCTTATCTATCTCTATCAATACTGACTTACTCTCTTCACCCAGTCCTCCTCCCCACGGTAAATCCCATTTAGGAAGACTGAAGGGAGGGCAAGGATATTGCATAGGCACAGATTTAAGGCTGGAAAGGCCTGTCTTGAATAAATGGGAGGAAATATAAAGCAAGCCTGCAGAGGGCAATGGTTTATCCACAGTGCTTTTATGAGAGCTGTGTGCATGGAAGCAGGTCTAGACATGATATTTTGTATTTGCCACATGTTAAAAATTAGTTTGTAAGAATAATGCAATCAATGCATTGATTTTTCTAATGTTTCCTTGCCTCTTAGTCAACTCACCAGTCAAGAGCGATCAGCATTCCCCTGTTGCCAACCAGGGGCTGGACACAACCAAATTACCTCAAAGGCTTTCGAGTATTGGTGTCCCGACTGAAGCTGGTTTGATGCCGGTACACAAGCAGGGTCTCACGTAATTCTCCCATCTGCTCCCGTATTTGGGCTGACCCGGAGAGCCTTTCTCTGCCCAAGTTACCTTCTCCTGCCCTAACCAAAAGGGCCCTAAAGCCTCAACTACTGGTTTGCAACACAACAACAACAACAAATAACTGGGGTGCAGGGAGAAAGGAGAAACCCTGCAAGTTTGGAAGAGAAGAGTGGCAACTGAAATGTGAACGCAATCTGCTCTCAGTGGGACCAGGGAGAAAAGCTGAGTGCCGCCCAGGTGTCCAAATGAACTCTTGGTAGGATGAAATGGGAAAGCAAAGTGATGGGAGGGGAAGGGGAGCCCCTGTGCGGTTGCTGGGACAGCCCCGGTTTTGCCGCTAAGGCACGGTAATTGCCGTTAACTCTGCGCCTTGTCAGAGGCAGACAAACCGCCAAAGCCCATGATCAGTCGCTCCATTGTCCACCCACGATCCCTCTGCCACGGCTTGCTAAGGGGACCTGCCTCGCATGCCCATCATCCAGCTGCCTGCCTTACCTCACGCAGGCACAGGGAAAAGCAGTTTATTTATTTTCCCTCCTCTGAATTGCATTTTGGCCTTTTTTCCTTTTTCTTCTCTGAAAGTTATTGATCAAAGGAGCCAGAGCAGAGGAATATGCCTGTGCAGGGGCCACTAACAACCACATCAATTTGCATGGCTGAGCATATTTCAAAGCACTTTGCTGTCGTTTGTATGTGGCATCTTGTACCAACCCTGGAGAGACATGCAGGGAGAGACTTGTTGCAGAAGGAGAAATTTCAGAGCTGCTTTTGCTTTGCTCCTCTCCTTTTCCCATTGCCAAACAGGTGTCTTGGGGTAGGAGCAGCTCCACAGCCCCTCACCCACACTGTGAGCAGCTTTAGTGCATTTAAATGTGGATGCAAATGATTTTTCCAGGGTCGTGTTGTGAGGCAGGGGCAAAGCAAGGAAAGAACAGAATTCTTGATATGTGTTTCATGACCTAGCTAGAAATAAATCCCCTCACTGCCTGGGAAAGGGCAAAAGGGGAGCTAAATTCCTCTTTATACCTAGGGAGAAGGAAAGATATTGCACAAGACGGGGTTGTTGAACAACAGGCTAATGAGGAATAAGGGGGCTAAAACTAGAAACACCGGCGCAGCCCTCTGTACGCAGTAAGGAGGGGGAAGGATGTTGGAGCTGGGACAGCGATGTGGGATTTCCCTACCTGAAGGACAGCAAGGTTTAATGTAGCTGGGGAACCTGGAAGCTGGAGGTGGAGCAAAATGAGTGTTGCAGCAGTGAGGGAGGTTTGTATGTGTGTGAGCACGGATTTTCAGAGGTGACTCAGCTCTGCAGCATCAGCAGAGGGCTGGGAACGGCGTGTTTCTCTGCTCTCCTTCAGACACAGCCAAAACCTGCTCAGCAGAAAACATTGATCTTGCTGTAACTGTGACATTTTTTGACTTAAAATAATGCTTCATTATTTTTATTTTTTTTTGTCTTGGGGCGTTAAAGCAAGTTCTTGCCTGGGCCTCGCTCCAGCACAACTGAAAAATACCTTGCAAACTTATCAGTTTACATATGCTAATAAGATGAATTATTAATATGCTCTAGATGAGATGAGTTTTGTAATACAAAAAAAAAAAATCCATTTTCAATGACATAGCAAAATCACTTTCCCTGTAATAATGAAAAAAGGCCATAAATAAATTCTGCTTCGTTATTCTTATCTGTTATGTTGCATAGAGTTATGCAAATGCCAGGACATTTCGAGCACAGCATTTACTAACTGTGTGGAACCAGTATAAACCTGAAGCTAATTTATTCTCTGTATTTCTTCATCATCCTTACAATGGCATTTGGATGTGGGGTTTTCTTGGCCATGTCAAATAACTTAGAAAATGTAATTCTTAATAGCTTTGGAAGTGCCTTCAACTTTTCAAAAGCTCAGATGTTAGACAACTTCATAGTGAGTGCTTTCAGCAAGCCTCAACTTACTCTGGCAGTGATGAGATAATGAACAATTTAAACAAAATGAATGAGAAAATTAAAATTAACAGTCCAGAAATCTCTAAATGATGAGGGAAGAGCCTCTGATGAATTAAAAATATTCAAGCTTTTTGAAGGATTTTGAGTATTTGCCTGTGAGTGTGTATGTGTATAAAAATTCATAACCTTGTTCATAATAACCATCATTACCTGATAATCTGGAGAGTATACAGAGCCTATTCCACATATTGGCAATAATTTCTCTTCTGTTTATGGTTGCTCACTGGAATTACGTTCATGTGGATGCAGGAAAATTATTTACACTAACTGAATGAATCCAACAATCCTTTACGTCTTTTGCAGAAGTATATTTTTTTCATTCCTTGTCATATACTGACTCATGTTTGAGCCTGAGCAGGTTGAAGATGGGGTCATTAAATCCCTTCGCATATGACTGAATGCTCTGAAAGAACCTCTTTAAAGAGACATAAGAGTGTCTAAGAGACAAATCGTTATCTACTAAAATGCAGCTACTTCTGGAGTTGGACACAGTGTTTAGAACAAACAGTACTTGAGACTGCGATAAAAAGTCAAGAAAAATATATGCTTAGTAGGAAAGAAATGAAGAAACACCGAAACAAGATAGGGAAATGCCACCTACATTCTCATTTAACTTATTTCATCTATTGTCATCTGGACTTTACTGGAGAACATGAGAAATATCCAGCATTTTTGTTCCTGAGTTGTATCTAGGAATGTCAGATGCAGAGGTTCACAGGATGTGGATATAATAAGCCTAGTTTACAGCTCCCCTATCAACTTAATAACAGTGTGAGCCGGGATGATGTCCAAGGCTCAAACGCTCCTTGCAATTAAGCAATGAGTCTTACCAGCTCCTGTAGAGGATGGTATGGCTTGAATGCTATTGTTCTGAAGCTTTTAAAATAGGTTTCTGACTCTAAAAACCTCACTCACCCCCCCCACGCCCCCCCAAAAAAGGTGATTATCAGGCAGCCCTAGCAGACTTTGTGAAAACATGTAGTTGCAATCCCAGCGCTTAGATGGGGTTTGCCAACAATTGCTCAGAGGTTTAAGAATGCAGACTGAATCTGGACTAAGACACAGTATCTCTGACTATGGAGGCAAATAATTCCAATGTGATGTTTTCGTCTTGTTTCAACAAAAAAGAAGTTTAAATTTATGGAAGCTGAATGACTGCAAATCTGCTACATGCTTTTCCCTTCCCAACCACGCCACGTCTGCCAAACAAATCTGAATTTACGAATCGTTCCTTTTCTCCCCTGTATCTGCACTCCTCAGGCCAGATCCTCAGCTAATTTGGCAGAGCACAAGGTATCCCAAGAGCTATTGACTTAAGAATAAAAAAGGTTCACATTTGATTCTCTGGTTCTTTGCAACATGAGAAAACATTTGTATCGGTGCAAAGTGAGTTAAAATTGTACTAAAATGCTCCTATATCAAACTGAACTTTTTATACCCACTCTGAACCTGATTTTTACTAATATACAGCTAGTTAAAGTACAAGGCAATGAAAAGTCTGCTCCTATATGGGTTTTTTTAGGTTCCAGCTGGTAGCACTAGAAGATTCGTTCAGGAGCTAGGCTGCTTCCTATTCAATATTAACTTTACACATGGGAAGCCTGATCATGTGCTATTAAAGTCAATAGGTTTTTTGTCATTGACTGTAACGAGCAAACCATCAAACTATAAGCTTCCTTCTCTCCCCTCCACTCAGCTTCTAAGTTTCCCATAATCTTTCTTCAAACGACTTTTCCCTGATTTTCTGCACTTCCTTTCCCTTCAAGTTCTCTGCCATCAATGCCCCACATGCAAAAACAGTGGTTGAATCGGAACCGTCATGATTGCATGCTTTAAAATTGCAGCTAAAATATTTTTTCCACATTTTCCAGGCAAAACTGGGTAGATTGTGGAGCTCTCAGCAGAGTGTCTTTGGAGGCTTGGTTTTTGTTCAAATCAAATTGAAACGGGGCATGAACATGAGTGAACTAAGAGCAATCAAAACCAATATAACACAGCTGGAGGGGCCAGCTTGGCAAAATGCTGAATATCCTACGCTCCTGATGATTAAATGAACCATAAAGGTTTTTGGCATCTTGTAGCATTATGCTCTGAGGTCCTGATCTTGCAGAGGACTTCAGCTATGCCTAATTTTAAGCTCTTGCTTATATCCCAATGAGATCAACAGGGTTTTGCTCCAGATTTGTGCCATCTAACTACAGGCACTTAACTGAAGCAGAGGAGCTAGGAGCAGTGGTCCTTGGCTTCGCTGGAGGACAGGCAGCTCCGGGATGTTTTCTGTGTTTTGCATTAAAACCATTGAAGTGCTTTACGTGCCGTGAATACTTATGAAAAATGATGACACTAAAAGGACAAACCCAGATGATCTCAAACAACATCTCAGGGGCTTTGAAAAGAACTTTCCTCCCTCTACTGTTGCACAAGCATTAGATCCCAAGGCGTACACAGACACTGTTATGTCAAGTACTCAGCGAGCTGCATCATCATTACAGAATAAAACACCACAATCTCAGGTAGCTACATACAAAGGGATGGTATAATTCTGGCATAAACCTGGTCAGATAAGGAGAAGAAATATTTTGGCACAGAAACAGAAAAACTAGAAAACCAAGCATGCATGCAATTTCATTTTCTTCCAGGCTGTTCATATCAGTGGAAGGAAATGATCTAATTAGTTTATGGACAGTGTTTGTCCCTAAAGATCACAGCCTGGACTTGGGGGAAAAATGTCCATCTGAAACAGCTCATGTTTTTCATATGCTAAGTGAGTTCTGGTATCTGTGAAATGAGTTATGCGAAGTAAAAATAATACTTACAAAGTCTGATATCCACCCAAAACCTGGCTACAGCGGAGGAAATGAGGGCAATCAGTTCCAAAGTCTCTAAAAATAGTTTTGTTTTCAGGTTTGCATGGGGACTTGTATGGATGAAAAAGTAACTAGTCCCCTAAAGCCTTTTATTTTTTTTCTGTATCCATAAAATGATAAGACATATACCTCTTTTTGGATATGTGTTCTTGGGGGGACCCAGCAACTCAGTTTTGCACTTTTAAATAGCCTCCATGTGCTCAAAAAGGGCAGCCAGAGGCCACATTTTTCTGGTTGTGTTGGAAAAGGCAGACTTGAAGTTTGACAAGAACATGAGAACCCAACAAAAGGGGTGGACTTGTTTCTGGCTGCTTCTACCTCTTGCTGTCTTTAATATTTCTCAATAGATTTATCTTCATGACTCAATTAATGTGTCTAAAGCCTCATTTCCTTACTTGTGCTTCCAAAACAGTTCTAGGAATGGAGATGACTAATGGAGTAGCAACCACTGTGTTGCATCTTCTCTTACCCGTGAAGGATAAGGTAACAGAATAATTTTCAAAGGTATGTAAAAACATCAGATTTTTTTTTCTTCTTTCTTAAGGTTTTCTTTTTGATTGTTCTAACTGGAATTTGAAAATAGTTGCAGGGCAATTCTCGGGCCATCATGAATCATGGGTGGTTCTTGTTCTGATTTCGGCTTTCTAGGATGCTTTGCAAGGATGCTCTGTCTTAGGAACTTGTGCATACCCCTCTTTTGTGCTTTCTGCTCTCGTTCTGCCTGCACCCTGACGGATCATGTTAGCAAAGGAGGAATTGGTATTTGTAGGGTGTGGAGGGCATGGGATTGCATTAAACAGATTCGGGTTGTAGGGCCAATGCTGGCATTACGGAAATCACTGGAAGTGCGATGAGGCTTCACTAAATTCTCCAGGAACTGAAATTAAAGATGTTTGTGGTTTGCCTGATGAAATTAAGCAGCTGATCTCTAACCTGTAGATGACAGGAGCTCATCTAGTCCATTATCACTTGTGCTACCGTTTTACATAGTCAGAATTCAACAAAATACCTTCCATGTTTTTCAGCCACTCATACTTTGTATTTATAATGACTTCTTTCATCCTAACTTTCAAAGCCTTGACAAACACTTGCATATTTAGCTTCAAATCAATTCTTTGGATATTATTAGACCCAATTTAACACTGAATAAAATGAAATGTTGAACTCCAGAGCATCTAGTAAGTCAGCTTCACAGCTTGGATGAGACGGTAGGAGTCCTGACTACTAGGCTGTTATTCTAACCACTAAACCACATTCCCCTCTTTTGCCTTATGCCTTCTGGGAATCATCCATCAAATAACTTTCCTGCATTTCCTTTTATTGCTTCCCAGGTAATGTTTATTGCTTTGAAAGTAACTAATTGTTGGTTGGGCTGTGCTCAGATGCAATTAAAAGAATAATCCACCCCCCCGTCCCTTAAAATGCAGAACATCTCTGAGATTCCTAATCATCTGAGTTTTATAACTCTGTTTTATTACTTTCCAAATATACAATGCTCATAAAAAAGGTAATTGGGTCTTTACAATAATGCCATTTCCTAATGTTCACCAATGAGGGAAAATTATCATCATGTAGCAGAATATTATGTTTTAATTGTTTTGCTCTCTTATCCCGTGTCAAAAGTTTTGAGGGCACATGCTTGGTATAAATACTTAGCCATCACTACTGAACAAAATGGTCATCAGGGGTGATGATAATTCTGTTAAGCAGGGAGCATCAGTGAAGAAGGGAGGAAGATAAAAATATAGAGACTGGATAGCTTGAAATACTAGAGAAAAAATATGAAATAGTAAGTGTTCAGATTAAAGTCTTATTAAATAGGAAAACTGAGAGCCATGTTTTTGCCTCAGTTGTTAAACTACATAGTGCATGGCCAGGCAACTCTGCCTAATGGAGGCACATGAAGATCCTTCACTTTTCTCAGTCCTGGAGTAGGTCGTAAGTGGCTTTGATAGCCACCAAACACAAGTGGAACCACACTGCAGCAGTGGTGGTAGGTTGGACCTGGGAGTCAAAAGGTGAAAGAAGCAGAAAAGCAACGTGTTTATTGAAAAAAAATTACAATTTTTGGTGTCAGGCTTTATACTCAATTGCTCTTATTTTCAGAGAAGCTGAAAGTAAGATTGAGCCTGTAAGGACCCAAGCTGCGTCCACTTTTAGAAATATAAAGCCCTAACGAAGCCCTGTTGCAGAGCCCCATGTGCAAGGTGGGGACAATAATGTCTTTCTCTGACAAGCTTTGTAATTCCTTTCGGATGAGGATTGTGCCTTAACGTGAAATGAGCAGTGCTTTGCCCAGCAGGGCTCTGACTTTTCATTGAATGGCTCGAATTTGCAGCGAGACAGAAATACGTAAACCAAAAGGATAACAGTACTTGGGTAGATGAATTTCAAGCTACTTTTGAATATCCCTTGTTCCTGTATACCGATGCTGAATGCAGAGCCATCCTTTCTGTCTGGGATAGCTTGCAATTAAAAAAACCCTCTGCTTTCCTGCATGGGAAGAAAGATTTCAAACACGGCTCGTCTTTGAGCCGTTCCCACTACCGTGGCGCTCAGCCCTGTGAACTGGCAGTGTATTAAAACAGGGGCTGCCAGTATGAAGAAATGACCTGTCTGACACAGCTCTCCCTGGCACGTTGTACAGGACACCGCAAGCGTTGGATGACACAGAAATGAAAGAGGAATGTGGGATTAAGAGGGATGTTCAAGGTCACCAACTCTATCCCTCAAATATAAGAGGCATCATCCCATACAAGCCTGCTCACAACTGTCTTAAACTAGTTATTTTCTTGTCTAATCTGACAGGGAAGGAATTCCAGAACTCATTCACTAAACAGTTAGAAAATTTCTAGTTTCCTGTCTAAATTTATTTTTGGCCTATTTGTAGTCATTTGTTCTTGTGCCAACATTATCTTTTAGCTTAAAGACCTCTGCTCCTTCCCTGGTGTTTACCTGGCCGATATATTTAGAGTCTGCCATCATATACCTTTTCCGGCCTTCCTCCTCCAGTCCTCGCTGTGATAGATGAAACCCAGATAGGCTTTGTAGTAACCCTGAGCTCCCCTATGCCATAGCAATCCAATTTTTTTTTGCAATGGTTTCAGTTTAAATTCTTCTTTCTAGAACATGTTAATCAGAATGGGGTGGAGGGGAGAAAAAGAGGTTAGGGTCAGTATTGCCATGAAGGAAATGAAAGACCAGAGAGAGGAAGAGATTTGTACAAGTTGGCGCAAGAATTGGCTGAAGCAAGAGGAGAATTTGAGTCCCCTGACGCCAAGCTTACTACCTTTAAACACATTTATTCATGGCATACCTCCATCACAGCAAAGTGTTATTAAGGTGTGAGACACTTGGATCTCAAAACCAGCAGTTCACCCTATGATCTTCTAAGTCTCATCCAATTTGCTCATGAAATGAAAATCTAGCAGGAAGGGGTTGATGCACTAAACCAAGAGCTTTCATTATCATCTTCAATGCTTGCTTTTCCCTTTTGCCAGTGAGATTGTGTGAAGGTTACAGTTAAGGTCAACCGCAGTCCGTGTTTTTATTCCCAGATTTTGAGTTATTGATATTGAGCTTGTCCAGGAAATCAGTGCAGTGAGATGTAAGGCTAATCAATAGCCTGCTGCTCTTTTTGCATATTAAAAAGGTAACCTTATAGAATAAAATAATTTTTTAAAAGAGAACTTCAGTGTCTTTCCACTACCAAATCAGAGCTTTACAAACTCTCGGGCAGCTGTTTTCATTTATTTATACACTGCCTTTTCACTAAAGTTGTCTTTAATGGTCAAAGCAGGTTTTGTTCTTTCCTCTTTTCTCTTTTTTTTTTTTTCTTTTCTCCTGAATATGAAACAAATGCCCACCACACAGATATTCAGATAGCTTTCCCATTTGGATTTCTTTCATGCATATTGCTAGCCTGTCTTCCAGCGTACTGGGTCCCAAGTACAGAAACAGCATCGCAGGCTCATGGTATCAGCAGGGCTGTGACCTCTGGCTGAGCGCTGCTTCCCCACCTCCTCACTGGTGGTCTCTGCTACTTGCCCTTTACTTAAGATTCACCTCAGCCCAGTATATCACTGTCCTTGTTTTTCAGAACACCCACAAATTTACCCAGACTTTGCTTTTTATGCTCCGACCTGCCCATATTGCCTCCTGCGCCTGTGTTTGGCTGCTGTGCAGCTCCCCTCCTTTTCCTGGCCTAATGTTGTTATGGGATATTGCTGTTTGCTAAGAAATGAAAGGTGATATTTAAAAGGATGCTAGTACTAGGTTGACTGCTGTTGAATTTCAGAGTCACTGGTACAAATACTGAATTGTATTACTTTCATGGTAACAGTCTCCCCAAAGGATTCTCCTCTTGCCTCAAATACTCAGTCCCCGGTCAGTTCAGATCTGATCGCTCATCTGTTAGATGTAATAATAGTATCGTGCTGTAGCTCCACGGTGCCTTTCATCTGATGTGTTTTACGGAGTCTGGGCAGCTGTCTTAGAGAAGCAGGTGGGAAGCTGAGTGCTGAGGCTCTTTCTAAAGCAATTTCAGTTGACATATATTTAGTGAACCCATCCTGCTGATAAAGAGGTACAGTATGTATTATATATGTGTATATATACACACAGCCAATTAAAATGACAGCGCCGGCACCAGTGGCCAGCTGGGACAGATCTCTCCGTGGCACCTTTCTTCATCAGCTCCCCCAGCTGGTCGCCAGTCCCCAAGGCTCACCCACCATCCCTGACGTTTCAGGATGTAATTTTTGTAGTCTTGTGATGACTGAGGGCATCTGACCACGCACAGCTTGGGAATTTTGCTGTGTTTTAAGAAGTTGCCATTACTCTATCTGCTTTGATGTACCGTCAGTGAACCAAGACCCGCCCACGAGAAGAAGGATCCTGTTTGCCCAGTAATAAGTCATAAACGCGACGACTGCAATAGCTGTGTTACCAGAAACATAAGAGAAGATGGTAACTGGAGCAAATGGGGTGATGACATTTATCTGTGAAAGATCTGTGCTTTTGGAGGGTAGAAAGTTATCTCAGAGAAGCATCTAGAGATGCTCTGCATGCATCTGCTTTGCTCAGCACAGCTGAACTTGGGATGCCTCTGAGTACTGGGCCAATGCACATATGCACGATACAGCACAGTGTCTTCCCAGAGTATTATCTGAGATCTTCAAAGCAAAACTCACTGGCCTGGACAGTAGTTGTGACCGCTATTCTGCTGAACTGCTCTGGTCGTACCGGAGTCACCTCATGGGCGCTGAGTGCCACAGGTTTCACTAGCCCAAGACGAAAGCCCTGAGCGGAGCTTTGGTTTTTCAAACCCCCAAAACAAGCTGTTTTTCTGGGAGACAAATCCTGAATCCTGATGAGCAAGAAGGGGAATTCAGGTGAACCTGTGATGAGTGTGACTCGTCACAGGAAGGAGGTTGGCTTTTTTCAGTACTGAAGTCTTACCAGCACAGTCCCTGGTATGGATACAGTGGTCTCCACGGACTGTGATTTCCCCTTCCTGTACAAGAATAGGCTCCATTTGACTGCTTTTGATTAATTAGTAGGAACCGATTCTTGGAGACGCATTGTCTGTTATGATTTTGCAGTAATTCAGGTGTGAGTGGCTGAGAAGTGCAGGCCAGAGGGAAGGAGCCAGAGAAAGTGAGAACGGTGGTGACCTTGTCACACACTGAATGGCAAATTCATGTTTTCTAAAAATAGTATCTTGTCTTTCCCACTACACTAACCTGCGCTGCAGCTTCAGATTTGCTTGTAAATCTCTTGGACACACACAAAACCACTTGATTCATACATGGCAATGCAATAAATTTGAAGTGACCTGCTCACAAGTATATAAAGGATGAAACTCAGAGCAGCGTTACATACTAAGTGCTAACATTGACCATTGCCTAGCGTGCCTCTCAAGTAATGCCTGCCCTCCAACACCTTCCCACAATTCCCTCCTCATCCCCAGTAAGGACAAACAATTAATTTTACCATTTCTTTAAGAATTTAGAGTGAAGCTCAGTTTTATGGCACTGCTAAAACCCAAAAGATGTACCCCCAGTAATCCTAAAGCCATGTACTTAAGATGATCATGGCAGCATGGGCACCAGAATTCAAGAATTTACAGTAGTGCTGCTCTTACTCCAGCTTGGTTACTCCTAGTTGAAACGCAGTTCTTCAGTGAAGACAGATGCTAAGAGCGAAAGACCCTTCTGTTGTGTGTGGGGGGGTGACCAGCGTGACTATACATTCATGGAAACAGATGGAACAGTTTATACTACAGTACTCATGCATATTTGGTTTGTATTTGAATGAAGACTAACAGATGCAATGTGCTATTTTATTTTTTTGGAAATATATGATTAGATATGGTCAATTTGCAGAGGGTAATGAGTTACATGCCCTTACTAAAAAGTCATATATTTATGTACATTTCTAGCAGAAACATCTTCATCCTGAAAAAAGAAAGCTTTCTGTTAAAAACGGAAAAGTTGACCTCTCTGCCTCTGTCTGTTGTATACCTGCTCCTTCTTTTCAGCCATTGCACTCTGATGTTTATTAAGAAATCCAGACAGGGGATACTGAAGACTGAATTGTGATCCTCCAGAAATTTGTTCTGGGCAGCTGGTTAGATTTTTTTTATATGTATATATATAAATAATTTTATTTGTTCTTGAGAACATCTCCAGGAAAATTTCATTTCATTCTCACCATGCTGACAAAGTCTTCAGAGAATTAAAGCTGGCTGACCTTGATATTTCAATCATCATATAATAAAACATTGGGTAAACTATTATTTGGAGGGTGCCTTCTTTAAGGCTGTCACTTACTTGGGCCTTAACTAACGTGGTACCTTTATTTTCACTAACAGCTACTTTGGCGTACTTCTTTTCCCATCGGTGAAAAAGACAGCTGATATACAGGTACTTTTCCCCTGAATTTAATAAATCAGATTCACCATCTACCAAAACCAGAAGGCTTTTTTTTAGTCTCATAAATTCTGTGTTAGGGGCGTACACTATCACTTTCTGAGTGCTTCAGAGGGCTGGAGTCAGTAGCGCCAGGTCAATTCCTATTCACTGAAGATCTCAGTAGCCTTTTGGGTAGACTCAGGGGACTGGATGTCTGAGCCCTGGGCTCTAGCCCCAGTCTTGCCAATGACAATGCAACATCAAGCAGATGCTGGGAAATGCATCCCAGCAAACCACCTGTCCATGCATACGCACGCTTTGCAGGCTTGTACATCACCACTTGGCAGCAGTTGGATGAGGTTTACTTGTCTTAACCTTTACCAACGGGTAATTACTACTGTAGGATGTTGTTGCCTGTAATGTTGAGAACAGTAGCCGGTTGGTTCAGCACTAACTATATGTTGCTGATGAGGAAGACACTTCAGCACAAAACACCTGGGTCAGCCTTCCCATTAAAGCACTGTGAGATTTTTAACATCCATGCAGAGCAGATGAAATCAAAGGTTCCTTCAAAGCAATGACTGACAGTGCCATGTAACTGTGTTTTCNNNGTCCTGGTGGGATGAAAAGCCGAGCAGACTCCACTGCGGAGTTCAGTCTGGTGGAAGTGTGAGTCCCCCCAACATCTGGCCCAGGCTTCACCGATTCTGCTCTGCTGCGGGAGCAGCCCTCATGCCAAAACGTTGAGCAGAAGTGACCTGGCATTTTTTGTGGTGTGTATTATCAGATTGGGTCTATCTCAAATAAATCATACCAGCCCACCCTGTCATCTCGTTCAACCCACTTTTTGAGTAAAACTTCCGTCGGCCAAGCTTGGATGCACTGAATTTGCGTAATGGATAGTTTGCCAGAAAAAAAAGACACAAGACTGGACCTTTATATGTGAGATAGCTTCCTTTGTAGGATTGGGAAAGGAGGAAGGATTGTGATAAACATCATTACTAGCAAGTAATTTTTCCCTTTCTGATGCAGCTCTGCAGTGAGTTTGTTATCTGCCTGCATGAAAGATCTTTTCAAGATGTTTCTAGTCCCCAGGGAAGTGAGAGGCTAACAGAGCCTTCCCAATAATAATAAAGGGGGGATGTCGGGGGGAGAAGATGTCTCTCTTGTTCCTCTAACACTTGACAAAGCACTTTCCTCCCCCTTCCCAGCGCTACTCTCCTAAGCAGTTCGAAAGGGAAATGAGTTTGCTTGCAGATATTTTTGTTCTCTAGCTAGAGAAACAAATGCCTTCACTGAATATAGCTCTGCCAAGAAAATAAGAACATAGGCAGGACTTTGAATGGAGTCACTCATGGGAATGAAGGAGAGGAACAGTTTGCTGTCTGAATTGCTCATCAGGAAGAAATAAAGGTGAAGAAAGAGAGGGAGGAAATAGAGTTGTTTGAGTAAGGATACTGAATGCAAAATCTGAGTGGAAGAAAGAGTAAATGCTGAGAAGCTGGATGAGTCTGAGTCATGCAACAGATTTTTTTTTTCCCCTGAAGCTGTGTAAAACAGACACTGCAACAACCCACCTCTGAAACCTTTCATGCGATTGCTATAGGAGAAATTACCCTGGGGCAAGGTCATGCCTTTTTTTTTTTTGCAGGGCCTGGTGTGAGGGCTAGTGTGGAAGAATATGGGATGCCATTTTCAGGGGGTCAACAGGTATCCAGCCACCAGCAACTACCCTTCAGTAACAGATGGGCGAAGCCAAGTTCTTCTGTTCTTCTCTCTCTTACCCAAGTGGGTTACTGTGTCAATGGTTTCGAGTGGCATCTCAGAGGTTTTATGGCATGTCATGATGAAAAGAATTATTGACTGCTTCCTAATTCTCTGCAGGGCTGCATAGGAGTTCAACAAATCCTAACTCCTGGTCTTCCCATACAAGGTTTCCTAGAACAGTGGTATTTTCAGAATGGTCCCTGCTAGATACTGTCTGAATTCCCTGTAAGTCCTAACACTCTTACTTAAAATTTTTAGAAAACAGAGTCACTAACCAGTTTTCAGACAGTATTTTTGCAAGTGGAAGGTATGTCTGCATACTTCAGAAAACATGCAAGTAAAGAATCTGTTAATTTTAAATATTTTTTTTTATCCTATTCTGGAATCTTATTCATAGGCTTATCTAGTCTTGGAAATGCACCAATATAATTATTCCTGGAAAATTATTTGGAAATATTCATTTTGAAGTAACTCTCTACATGGAATCAGAATGATCGGACGGATACTTGTGCCAAGAGAAACGATGCTGAAATAATTATTTCATAACAGCCATATCAGTAAATTTCCAATTGGAGAGGAGCTCGTGTACACAGGAAGGAAGCAAACCCTGTTGTCTCCCTCCTTCCTTACAGCCCTTGTTTTAAAGCCGAATAAGCAATAATGAGGCTGTAGATCTATGTCTTCTTCTTAGAATCCGAAAGGCTTTACAGAGTCTGTTGGATGAATTTCAACACCCTGTTCAAGTCCAAGGAGGAAATAAGCTCTTCCAGAAATTCACCAATCTTCCTTTTTCTTCTTTGAGTCTGGCTGTAGCTCAAAGGAACCTTATGGACCATCTGTCCCTCCTATCCTCTCAACCCCCACATGCCACCATCGATAAGACATCAATCTGTGAAGTAGCTCTGGGAGAGATTTTTTTAGTAGTTTCTCCAGGAAAGCATCTGAGCGATTCTTCTGCAGAAACTATCTGCTCTCTGTGTCTGCTGGGGAAAAGGGGTATTGACATCTCCCCATCTCTACCATGGTCTGGACATTCTTCTCTTGAAGGATGCAAATGTATTTGCAAGAACTTTAGACAAAGCCAAGAATGAATTAACCAAATTCAATTCAGGGAGACAGTGATAAACAGGGCATGGCTCATGAGAGCATTAAAGGTTTGGAAAACATTACTTACAGTGAGACACTCCAGAAGAAAAGAACTAAAAGAAGGTTATGGACTCAGTTCATCACTGTCTATGGGGACATGAATCTATTGGGGTACTGCTCTGGGGCAATAATAGATGCTAGGGTCTAGGCTGTCTTTGAGAACACTTCCTGAGTATCTTCTCTTACCTTTTGTGCTCATGTGGGACCAACCATAACCTGGTGCTGAGAAGGCAAAGTCTTCACTGACTGAGATAAAAACATTTGGGGGCTGCAGTTGCTTCAGAATCCAGACTGCAGCTCTTCCTAAAAGATTCCAAATAAAGCTTCTGTTCTGAGGTGGCAAAATATCTCTCTAAGTAAAAGAGATATATACTCAAATATACCTTTGAAAACTCATCTTTTCCATAGTCATGCACCTTACAGAGAGAAATTAGCCTGAACTCCTATATCACAGCCGCTTTCACCCAGTTGTCATGTTCTTTTGTTTGCCTTCCAGCAAGACATCCAGTACTGAGTTGAAAGACACCAAGAGCTTCGTACGGAGATGCTGCTGGGAGGCTGCTTAGCCTGACCCCATGGCTCTTCAGAGAGCCAGGACCTCTGGGCTGTCACCCTGCTGCATTCAATAGCTTTCCACTCCTGTACAGCTGTAGTCATTGCATCTGCCTGCATTGTACTGTGCCTGTTCAGGCCCTGTCCTTACAGCTCTTTATTTGTATTGGTTACTAATTTATGTAGTTGTAATGTCCACATTCTTTACCAGCCATGAGTTTAAGTTGTCCACTTTTCAACTAAAATGTTGAAAAGCATCATACCGAGTTCCAATACCTGTGGCCCCAATAACTACCCTTTCAAACCCAGAAATTCTCTATCCAACAATTAACCTAGCAATATCTTTTTTTTCTCCCTTTTTTGGTTAAAACATTGCCAGTTTTTGACTAAATAAGGACTTGGTTCATTCATTTACGCTAAAGGGGTAGGACTGTCCACTGATGTTTCACCAGGGCTCTGCTTCAATTCACACAAATCCCAAGGTCTAACAGGAGCAGGAAGAGGGTTAATTATCCAAAATTCATATGGGACGCAGCCTATTTGCTACCAGCTCACACGAAAGAAGATATCCCTCCACAAACACGCATGGCCCCCATCAAAGGGAGTTATGAAAATACCCCATTCAGCCTTAAAAGCAGCCATGAAGTTTTCATGAGTTGATCTCTGCTTTCTGCTTTCTCCATTCACAGCTCCAACAGAAGGAAAATGACCAAAGAAAGCAAATTTGTCATGATTTGAGAGCAGACAGCATACCGGTGGAAGGAGTCCTGTGCAGATGGA
The DNA here is from genome assembly GCA_013400875.1 of Anhinga rufa. Lineage (NCBI taxonomy): Eukaryota > Metazoa > Chordata > Aves > Suliformes > Anhingidae > Anhinga > Anhinga rufa. Next base: position 50,486 of record VZTV01060396.1, read on the forward strand.
ATGGCAAGGACTCTCCTCAGAGGGAACCACACTTCACAGCCAGTCAACAGCCAAGAATATTCAGGTGGGGCTGAGGGATGCTGAGACTTGGGAGGGGACAAGGAGAGCACGTTTCCCCAGCTGCTCTGTACCACAAGTCTGGTTTAGGTATATAATTGACAAGTATATACATCTATATTCTGTTTGCATAAATGTCTATGTCAACCTTTATCTAGGTGCCTGAGCCAATGCCACACAGAGCTCAACGCTTTGCAAACAGGTAAGTAATCGTCTCCTTATCACCCAAACTTATAACATTTCCTTATGAGGAAAGGCTGAGAGACCTGGGCTTGTTCAGCCTGGAGAAGAGAAGGCTGAGGGGGATCTCCTCAGGGCTTATCAGTGTCTGAAGGGCGGGTGTCAGGAGGGGGGGACTGGGCTCTTCTCAGCGGTGCCCGACGACAGGACAAGGGGCACCGGGCACAAGCTGGAACACGGGAAGTTCCACTGAAATCTGAGGCAAACCCCCTTTGCTGTGCGGGTGCCAGAGCAGCGGCCCAGGCTCCCCAGAGAGGCTGTGGAGTCTCCTTCCCTGGAGCCATTCCCACCCCGCCTGGACGCGGTCCTGTGCCCCTGCTCTGGGGGTGCTGCTCACGCAGGGGGGCTGGATGAGATGATCTCTGGAGGTCCCTTCCAACCCCTACCGTTCTGTGATTCTGTGATTCTCTGCTTAAAGACTGAATCCTGATATGCCTGAAAAGACCCATTTTATTTCATAACTCCATCAGGTGGCATTGCTCTCAGCCCTTTCCCTATTCTTCAGTTTGTAGGCTGATCCCATGCCAAGTTTTCTACTCTTCTGATGCCAGGGTAAATATCTACGATGCCCAAGGTCATCACCTTCCTTTTCCTGAGAAGTGGCCCAAGATTAACACTCCTTCAAACATCTACAAACACAGCACTCATTTCATGGCAGTCCCTCAGCATATGATGGGTCAAATCATCAGTCTGGGAAACAGGCTTCTTTAAGGAAGGCTGAAGAATGTATCCAGCAAACTGCACGTGTGCTGCATTTACCTCCAGTCTCTCCCAGAGGGAACACGTTGTATTAAATGCTGAGGAGGAGTCAACAAGCTACAGGGAAAGTTTGCTTTGTTGAGCATTAATAAAACTAATGGGGTATGTTTATGTAGCACCTTTCATTCCAAATGATCAAGTGCCTTGCTAGCCTTAATCATTTCACCCATCACTGAACTGCAGACACCTCTGGGGTGGAACATTAACAGCTGCTCAGTAGAGCACAGCAGCAAAACAGAGCAATTTAATGGAGGAGAAACACCCCATCCAATTGCAGGTGCAAAGGGAATTCTGTTAAGTGGAATGTAATTATCCAAAGAGGTGGCACCTAGGAGAGAGGGAGACATTTCCCTTAATATTCTACTATTGGGCTGTAGCTGCCTTTCCAGCCCCCATATTACAGGGGAGTCAGCATCGCAGCCTGGCTGTGGGGTTGCAGTTGAATCTCAATTTATTTTCCATCCTAAGGCTCCCAAAAGAAAAAGCATCTTGGAGACTTTTTGTGGGTTTCCAGATTCCCACTCTTTCAGCCAAGGATTGCCATTTGCCTATTTCAAACACCTAAACCAAACTAGAACAAAACGAAGAATGTTGCTGGAGATGGAGGGTCGGTACATCCATGTTCGTCACAAGCAGCACGAGGCTCTGTCAGCTACAAAATCTGCACATTATATAAGAAGGAAAAATCATTGTCCTTAAACTATTCATGGCAGGGTGGCTTGATTTAAATTGTAATCATGGTTTAAACCAGCAAACAGAGAATCTTGATTTAAATAATCAGTTTTAATCTTGTTTTGCATGTGTGCTTTTCTGTTATTTTCTTTTAAAACTGGTTCATTCTCACTGATTGGTATAATTTGCTGCTTCTTTATGCTAAATCAAAGAATATCCTATATCTATACATATTTATTTCAGCAATTATATAGTTTAGCATGCATTTATTCAGATTCCTACTTTTTACATTTTTTATGAAGAGAAAATGGTGAACAACAGATTTCTTATTCAGTAGATGATTGCTGGATTTTTTTATTTTACATTTATTTGGATTTCACGTCAAGCTGTATTTAAATGGAAACAGGAATTCAGTTGTAATTTCACCCCCTCCCTCCCAAACCGAGTGTAATAAAAGTACTTGAACCTGCTGGAGATACAAGAAGAAAATAAGCCTTGCACAGAAAATGAATTGGCATTAACAAAGAGAGCACTAGCTGTCGCTGGGGAACTGGAACAGAGGTGCATTTCCAAGAAAGCTCAGCAATGCTTCTTCCTCGCTGGCAGTGCTGGCTTAAATAGCTCCCAGGTGTTTTTGCTACCCCACCCTCAGCCACTGGCCCTTGTTTGACCCAAATCGGGAAGATTTTCTGTTGGGTGGGCTTGCTGCTGCTCTGCCCTGGCTTCAGCTGCTCTCTCTATGTGGGGCGGCAGTGGTCCCACGGAGTTGTGAAATCACAGCTCTGTGCGCGGACACCCTGTCCGTGAGGAAGGGCTTTAAACCTCGCCTTTTTGGGGTAAGTCAGAGTCGGACTGCACGAGCAGTTGCCCTGGCACAACTGTGGGGATGGAGAACCCCTGCAAGGGAACGGGTACCCAGGGTGACAAATGGGAACCTCTTAAACCTGTTGCCTGCCCAGATATAACGTGCCCTGGAAGTCACTATAATATGTCTTGTCTCTAGTGTTATTCGTACAGATCTTCCCCTCCCATCCTTTTCAGCTGATGGTGGGTTTCTGACTTCTGTACGTGCTCTTTGAGCTGATCTACTTGAATGACTTGATGTGGAAAGAAAATCTCCCTTTCCACCTGCAGAAGAAGCAGTTGCTGTCAGGAGCCGATCTGGCACTTCCACAGACTGGCACTAGGTGCTCGCCCAGAGGCTGCCGCCAATTCACTGCTTTGACTTTCCTTAAAAACTTTGGCAGTTAAAACAGAGTTCCTTGGAAATGATCTGAGAATGATTTACAAGTCTTTAACATATTATTCTGAATTTAAGCCTTAGCTGAGCCTGCCATAATTCCCCATTTATTTAAACAGTTTATCTATTAAAAGAAGAAATGTGTATTTAACTTAAACTAAGTTAAAAAAAACCCCAACATTTCTATCTCCCCCCACTACAAAGCGACCAAACCAGGGCAGAAATCAAAGCGCATGTTTCTGAATGCGGCAGAAAGCTGTCATTTTGATGAAGTAGTTCGTTTCTGAGTTTGCCACTGCTGAGGCTGGTTGTGGAAGCCCTGTAGCGCTTTGAGGGGGGGTCATTAAATACAGCAGCGAGAAGAGGTCTGCGCTGGCTGCCAGTTCGTGCTGCTTGGCATGAAAAGGTCTCGCCTACGGAGAGAGTTGCAAGGGGAGAAAACAGCCACTGCCTGGATGCTGCGGCGGGGGAGAGACGGCACATTTTGGAGCCTCTCGCACTGTTTTCAGCAAGTGCCCTGGGCACCTGTGACCATTAGAGGACCCGGGAAGCTCTTGTGATCTCCAGGGGAGCTTTTTGTATAATGGCTCATGCTGCACGGTTTGTTTGATGCTCTCTGCCTCGCAGTCGCTCAACCCATGGCTTGTAAATAAATGCAGCAAGAGTAACAACAAAAAGCACCTTTTTTTTCACCCCTCTTCTCGCCCCCCCAAGATATTTGGTGCATATTTGAGGGGTTGCCTAAGCCAATATTTTAAACACTTCAGCGCTGAGAATTCACTTAAGGCATTACCAGATAGAACTGGTGTACAGTTGCTTTATTTGCTGCTATCCGTATCTTTAACTAGAAAATATCTGGGTTCACAACTTAAAAGGGGGTGGAGGAAAAAAAAAGGAAGAACATCCTTGTTTTCTAACAGGGAACTGAGATAAAGAAAGAAAGAGAAATGAAGTGATACAGCCAAGGTTAAGCACTGTCTGTAGCAGAGCCATGGATTAAATCTCTTGAACTGGAGTCCAGTGCCCACCCAAAAGCAGCTCTTCTCTGAGTCCCGTAACATGTCTGCTCCCCAAATGTCCTTGTATAATTCAGACACGTGGCAAAGACTTTTTTTTGATTGAGCCATAGCAAAGCTACATTTGTAAAATGCTTACTCTACATGAACATCAGATAGGAATTATTATTTTCTCTTTATATACATGTTTCAAAATGATCTGTGCTGGCATGGACAAAACAAACGAACAACCTGCCTTTGAGTGTATAATAAGTTTTTAGGGGCAGTTCAAAGAAATGCTGAAAACTTTGCAGAATTAGGGCAGCACTGCATTTTTAATCACTGCCCTGGATTGAATAAAGCGGCATTTTTGCTAAAAGTTAATCAAAAGCCTCTGAGAAATAAAGCAATGAGATTTTAATGAACAAATTCTCATGGCAGAAGCTGTGCTTTCCTTTATTTGGAGCTCAGTGTGCACCTCTGGGCATGGGTAAAACAAAAATAATGTGCTCTTTCCTCTCACTTTGTTCTGATTATGGGTGGAGATGCATCTTCACTGAAAAAAGCAAAGCCAGATATCTCGAGGGGCACTGGAGCATACTGGACCAGATGTGGTCTAACACTGTGTGCTGGACCTAGAAGCAGATGCCACGGTCCAAATGGGAATTCAGAAATACAGACATGAGCATCTGGAAATGCCAGACTGGGGAGAAAGCCTGGTGCACCTTTCCCCCGTGCAGGAAATAGTCTGTACCTCTTTGAAAGGCTGGGGTGGCGTACTGACGTGTCCTGCCCATTGCAGCTTGCTGTGACCCCTACACATGAAGCAGAAAAGGGGGAGAAGGCAAAAGTAAAAAGCACTGTCTCCCTGGATCCACACTTAACCAGCAGGCTCAGCTCTGTGGGGCAGGGGTCCTTTAGCCACAGGGATAGATATCAGACCATTTTGAACCTGAAGCCATCACCCCTCATTTGGATTTATTGTTCCCTATAATAATCCTTTGCTTTTCTCCACGCTGCTTCGCTTTCATCCATCCCAGAGGGGCTTGATCCTTTGCTTAGGATGGAGTTCGTGTTGGCCCTAAAAGCCAAATCCTGCCCCAAATGCCCATCGAGCTGCAGGTCCGTCGTGACCCAAGCGCTGACGTCCACACCAGCTCTGACAGCCCTCCGTCTCCTGACCGTAACCCTCACTCCACGGCATTAGCCATTCCCCATTGGCGCTGCACACAAATCCCACCCGAGAACCAGGCTGGAAGCAAAGTATTGCTGGAAAAAGAGCAATAGGTCTTTTGCTGCTGAACCTAGCTGTATTCCCCCTAGGGTGTTTCACACCAAAAGAAGTTATTTATGGCATTCAGAAATAATGTAAAAAATGCACATATTTACTTCCAGAATATTTGGCGGCGTGCCAGCAATATTACTAAACGCAATTATTTTCCTTAAAAAAACCCTCCATGACAAAGCAGTTTAAAGTGGCAAAGGAAAGGACAAAAATTAACAGCATAATTGAAAAGAACGGTAAATTCTTACCTGTTAATGCTGTTTCTACATGCCCTCTCCCCCAGTATTCAGGCTATTAATGAGTTTCTAGAGTTTGGGCCTTTTTTCCCTGCTTAATGGCTTCACCATCATCACTATAATAACAACGCGAAACCTACACACTAACCTATATTGAACTGCAGTTCATTACAGCAGAATAACGTTGTGAAGGGTTTTAATGTCAGCATCCTTTCAGACGCAGATTACAGTAATACAGAAAATACATTCTCTATGGGACACACCATACGGGAATAAAAATAATAAAAGAAAATGGAAAGACTTGTTTTCCTCTAGAGACAAACAGGCCAGTGATGAGATAAATTAGCCCTAGGAATCAGTGGGAATTCCTTCACCATGGAATAAAATCGAGATACTGATCACTGATGCAGCGATAGAATTATTAAACTCAGATTAATCCCGTGTACCTTCACCTCCTAACCTGGGAGCACGGATGCCGCTGGCCCCCTCTGTGGTCCCTGGGGTGAGCTACGTGTCATCAAAGGGACAGTCAGCCCTTGGGTGGGTTGAATCCTGGCTGAAAGACGGTGGCATCCGCTTGTTACCTCATTTGAAAGGCTGTTCTACACCCAGTGGACAGGGGAGTTAGATGAATGTGGAGGGAGATTAAGGGTCTGCTGCCCTAAACCCCATCAATTTACTGTCCCATCAGGGTAAAACTTTCTCGAGACTCTTGTGAAGAAGTGAGGGGGTGCCTCACCTTTTCGCTTTCAAGAAGCTTCTCGGGGCTAATATCTAAAAAGGATGAAAAAGATAAGAGGACAGAAGATAGGAGGAATCCATCATCAAGAATGTCAGTGGTTAGCAAGTCGGATCACAAGTAAGGAAGATGTAACAGCCTTCAAGGGAGCCATTTGTCAGTGGAGAATGTAGCATTTGGGAAGTTCATGTAGCTAAAGTCTCCTTTTTAGGACTAATCTTCATAGGAATATTAGTATCTTTACGATTGGAGAGCCTGAAGGCACATTCCTTCCCCTGACCTTCACATTCAAGTGATCACCAAGTCTCTGAGTATCTCTGTGAGGCGGCTTCAGTAGGTTACAATATCCGAGCCATCCCCATGTACTGTTAAAATGGGGAATTTCTTACAAATCCTACCTGGAAAGGAGCAGTGTAAGAATTCTGAGGAGCTGAAACAGGGAAGGGGATTAGTGAAAATTCCCTTCTGGATCTGCTACTCATTTCTGTAGTTCTTCACTAACTTCTGCAACTGATGATGGATCTTTAGTGGTAAGGGTTCTGGCTAATTTTTATTTCAAGCTGAAACATCTTGTTAATATTAAGGTTACAACTGATAGGAGGCAAGTGAAAGATGACAGCCAGCAGATGCCTGATCTTGACCGGGTAATTCTAATTTATTCTTGTCGTCCCCTACTCTAAAGGCATAAGGGCAGCTTAATAAAGTATAGCTCATAGCACATTCCTTTTTTAAAATTTATTTATTGTGAAGAATGTGTTTGTTGTTTTTTTTTTTTTAAAAGATCTCCTTTCTGAATTTTCCAGAGTCTGAGTATCACATTTTTGCCTACATGGTTCGCAGAAGAAGCATGTCTGAAGCACACATTGGAAGTACTTTATGATGCACTATTTAATTCAGAGGAGAAAAAAAAGATATGATGTTGCTGCAACTACGGTAACAATATTAACAATAGAGTGTATGAAGCCTGAAAGGAAATTACTCAGCAAAACACAGTAATAAAAAGAAAAGTCACCATGTATTATCAACTGGGGTATTAACAAATAATTTGTAATGCTAAGATTACTCATTAATTCTGGCACTGCTAATTGCACTGATACACTGAATTGTATTTTGGGCCAGTGATTTGGGTCAACGTGATTGGGGAGAAAGGAAGGTGAATGTAAAGCAGACTGAGTAAAAATCCCTCCTCTGCAGGGGGTCAGAGCTGTTTAGGAGAACCTTGCAAGGCCTCTGGTAGCAAGTGTAGGCAACACTGGGAGATGAGCTCTGGACAACCGAAGGGAACAAGAAAAACACACAGAATTAATTACCGTTTGCCTATAGCTCCCCTAGCTGTTGTAAAACAGTTCTGAAGAGAAAATATTTGGAAAAAGCTGATGAAATTCTGGAGCATGTGGCTTGACCATCGGGACAGCTTTCTGATTTAATAAGAAGCCAAAATATATACAAGAAACCTAGCAGCAAACAGCATGTTGCGGTGTGTTTAACCAAGAGTACTGGGATTTATACCACGCTGGCAAGCTGACTATTTTGCAAAAACAGCTAGTTACCAGCATACACCCAGGACCTAATCTAACACTGCTGATGGCAATGGGAGTATTCAAAGGCTTCAGCGAGGTCTGTAGCAGATACCACTGAATAAGTGAAAGCATTAGTTAGATTTCTTAACTACCCAGGAGAAATAATTTTTTTTTTTGGTGTTCCTTGTTTGAACGACTTGTCTTTAATTATTTCCTGCTGTAATGTACCCCTGTGTTTCTAAGTATCATCTATAAGCATTCAGTTCTATCGAGTCCTAATTTCCTATGCAGTTTCTTAAGCGCTTCTTCCAGCAGCAGTAATGGCTTAAGCAGTGTGGAAGCATAAAGTGTGGTGGTTACTGCAAGAAGTGCTCTTTAAATCATGTATTATGTCAATTAAAATGGCTAAGAGTTGGGTCTGTGATGGTAGAGCAGGCAGAGCTATTGTGAGCTTTCCAGGTCCTGATTTCCAGGATGTTTCACTTTTACAAAAACCTATGAGAATTTTCCAGAAAGGCAGTTTATTTGATGGGAAAACAAAAGTTAACCATAACATATTCACTACCTCTCTGGTCAAGTTGGTGAGGCAGGTTTGGGTATTGGACTGGTTGTTTGCTTGGCAGTTTTAAAGCTCATTTAAATGCATCCCAGAACAGTGACGACTAAAAGAAAAATTATTCCTCTCTGTAGGATGTGGGTCCAGCAATGTAAAATGAATTGGTGCTCTTAATCCTGTCACCAGTGAGTAAGTGTCTGTTTTTCTGTAGTCACCACACCACTTTTGGCACTGACTGGTGATTTCAGAGGTGAAGCCAAAGACAAATGGACCTTGAGATTAAACTGCTCTTCCTAAACAGCGGTGACCAACAGATGCGTGGTGGAAGTGTTGGGGCTGATTGTACCTGTATCCAGTTCATTGCTAAATGGCAGATTTGAGTCCAGCAATGTCATTCTCACCCCTTTTGCACACCAGAAATGCATGCAGAATTCTTTGCAGGATGACATGTTTCCCATGTATTTTTGCATTGTGAAGATGGAAAGAAGGACCTGACTCAGCAGCATGGCACGGTTTGACAGCAGTGGTCCTGCAGCCTGAATTTTGGCTTCCAGGGTGGTTAGATCTGGAATTTTAGTCTACTAATCTCTCAGTTGCTAGATACGAAAATGCCACACTTCAGCAACACTTCTGCTGCAAGAATTTCTTTACACAATAGATCTCAACTGAGCATCTCCAGCTTGGTTGAACTGTCCTGAGCCATCTGATGTTACTCATCCCGCCTGTGAGATCCTCCTGGCCTCTTGATACTGCTCACATTCTTCCCAAGAGGAGATGACGACAGAGAGGAACATCAGCTCCACTCTGCACATGTACACAGCATTAATCACCGCTGACTTGTCCTGCTAAGGAAGAAAACCGCTCCCGCTCTCTACTGCTCCCTCTCATGTTTAACCAGCTACGTGCCTTGGTGGATATTAACACTAAGCCCAGATTAAAACTAAAGTGAATCCTTAGCTTGCCTCAGCTTCTTTGGAAGAGCCAAAAGTTAAACTAAACTTAGGTTTTTTTAGAAGAGGGCTGCAACTCCATTTTCACAAAGACTAATTTAAAAAATGCTGTTGGCCCAGGTCTAAAGTAACCCTGCAGTGACTCTGTTGAATAAATGAGTAAGACTTTTATCACATTGAAGGCAGAGAAAAAAGGGGTTCTTTTTTTATGGGAAGGGATTCTGTATGGGACTATCTACATTTTCTGCCCATCTTTCAAGTTCAGATCTGTCTGAGGACTACCATCATGATTCATAACCGTTTGGGTAGATCTGGGGTAAGATCTCCCTTATAGACCCAAAGTAAATCTCCAGAGCCTGTTTCAGGGGTGCTTACACACAAACACTGTCCACTCTACATCCGTTAGGAGTGCCCTAGGCAGTACAAAAGCCTGAGGAGCTCAACACCCAGTCTGAACAGTCCTGCATGCCCCTGAAGTCAAGGAAAGCTCAGCAATGCTACAAACTATTGAAGCTGGAGGAGGGATACTCAAGAGGCCAGCATGTGCAGACACTCCGTCTGAGGCAGCATCCAACGTAGACTATTCTCAGCAGCTATTTGTATAGTTTACACTTAAAAACTTTTAAGACTGGAGTTCCCCAGACTCCTCTGACCATGTCTTCCAGGACCTAACTGCCTACAGACCATCCACGAGGAGAGGATCATCTAGGTGGCTTTGCTCAGCTCAGAGAAGAGAGGGCTAAAGGGAGATCTAGCTGCTGTCTTGTAACTATTTTAGGTGTGGGGATATACAGAAGCTGGTGTCAGACTGTTCCTGGAGATGCTCGATGAGCGGACAATGGGCAATGGACATGAGCTGCGGCAGTGGAAATGCTGACCTGCTCTTAGGAGAAGAGTTGTTCGCAGCAAGCGTGGTCAGCACCAAAACCAGGGCATAGAGGTTGTGGCCTCTCCATCCTGGGAGATACTCAAAGTGTAACTGAGCAGCCTGATCTGACCTCAGAATTAGCCCTGCTTTAAGCAGGAGACTGGACCAGAGACCTTCAGCGATGCCTTCCAACATAAATTAGTCTGTGTTACTGGTTTTTTATGATGACATCTTTATGATTAGAAGTATTTTGCGTTTAGTATGTGACTGAATTGTTGCAAAATAAGTAAATTTCTGGAAGACTATTGCCTTGTTCTCCTTCATTGTGCTCTTCCCTGTATTAAACAATTGCTGGCTCAGTACAAAGCCTGTTCAGGGTTACCTCAGGTAATGCCAGTTAACTCCAGGCTCAGATCCAAATGACCACTTCAGGAAGTTTGCTTCAATCACTCTTGCTGAGAAACAGTGCGAACTAGTATAAGTAAGAGGTTCTCCTAACTTCATTGCTAGACTTCCAGGAACCAAACTCCTCCCTGTGCACGGGTGTAAACTGTTAATGAGAATTCACAATTTCAGCTTAGCCTAGATGGTCGCACTGCAGAATAACCCTTGAGCTACATGCAGTGCCTGCTACATTAGCAGCACAGAGTGAATGCATTACGCCTGGACAAGGTGCAGTAACTTGAGCGGTCCCCTCTGTCCCCTTACTCTGTAAGGTGACTATCCCGGTCGAGCAAAAAGCACTGCCCAACGGAGGGGAATCCACTGGGGCTGTTTGGGTGTGCAGGATCTGAACTCAGGGCAATGCCAGAATTATAACTCAAGCTAACTCTTCAGTGAAAACAAACTCAGAACCTAGTAAAAGTGTTCAACCTCCTGGAAAGCCTGGGAACAGTTTAGATAAAGCAACGCATGGCTTTTCATTCCAGCTGCCTGTGCAAGTGATTTATGGACTGTAATATGCCATGGAACCAGAGCACTTCATCAGTTTCCTTAAGGACAGAGGGGTGGATTGTGGCTGCACTTACTGAGCAGTGTATCTGTTCCTTCAAGGCATCACCATTTCTGAAATAAAAGCAAACCTCCTTTTCGAGGGAACCAGACCTCTCATTTTCTAAGAACACAATAAATGTCTCAGTAAAATCATGCTTTGACAGCTTTGGATTTACAAACATCAGAAGTAAATTCTGATTATTTATTTTGGATAAATAATGAGCAGCATTAAAATTGCTGATGTTAACCTTCATTGGAAAAGTTGGTTTAATGGGCCCCATAAAATCTTCTATTGATGGCAGGTTCATAAAGCTCCATATTGACTTCAGCTAAAGGCTATAACTTCTATCAATACTGTCAACAATTAATATTGACTAATAAAGGTATCCTGTAAACTGAGTCATAGCATTATGTTACTTTATGCTGCCATTAGCAAAATTTCATGTCTTCTTGAAAACATTTCTCCTATAAATCTGGGATTTCTCAAAATAACCTGTGTGATAGCTAGCAGTGGAGAGTCCAGGGTAACACTGTTTCTGGGCAGAGGGAGGAAACACAGAGCAACCTTTGCATTTGCTAGACAAAGCTTCTGAGAGGATCTCAGGATTCATTTTCTCCAACAGCAGGTTTCAGGTTGTGAGGGGTTTGTGTGCAAAAGTTTCTCACACCTTTATGAATGAAAATGTCCAAATTTTGTGTACAGTTAAGACTTGTCCTTAGTCCTTCTTCTCTTCTTCCCTTGCAACCTTTGTTTGGGTATGTTTATACCACCAATTCAACTGCAATCCCTATATTGAAATTATATGCCTTTCTCTAAGCTCTGGACTGGTTTTTCTGACCTGAACTTGGCTGATGTCTCTGCTATCTTCCCAGGGAAGTCTAAGCATCAGCTGAAGCTGCCCAACAGCACAGTTTGGATCACAATATTTTCCCTCGAGTTGTACCACCTCTTTTTTGTCAGTATGAACAATACAATTACATACTGGACAGCACAGCTCTCTAGATTTTATTTATGCTACACAGACTTTGTATTTTTGAGTATGATATAGCCTTTCTCATTCAAAACTCTCAACATCTAAGACTGCAAGTGGCTACGGTCCAAAGAAACTCCTTCTACATTTGTACAGAACTTAAAAAAGCCTTCAGGTGTGTTCTTTACCTGTTTTCCCTTTTCTAATTGCTATGAAAAGGTGGTTCAGAGAATGCTTAGTGTGTCATTAAGTTTAAGGGAAGAGGGATTGGAAGTTGTCTCGGTCCTGACATGAGTACTACTGCCTCTGTTATTAGTTTCAGTAAAGCTTTGCAAGGCATGTGCTGTTGCTAATCTGTTGTTGCTAATATAATTTCATTTGTAAGTGATCTGTAGGTAAAAAGTTGCATTTGCACATGTAGAGATAGCATTACGGAAACCAGTGAAAAAGACTCCAGCAGCTAATGTAGTTCTTCTCTCTTAGGGAAAAAAAAAAAAGGCTAAAATTCTGTACTTTGCTTTTCTTAGTAGGCATGGAAAGAAAAATGTATGGGATAGGATCACAGCTGCTCATACACCACCATGAAAAAGCACAAGAGAGAGCTTTAGATACAGAAGAATGGCATGGAAGTGCAAGGTGTTTGCTTTTGGTTGTTTTCTAGTGATTTCTTGGGAGTATGCAAAACTCTAATTGACCCTGATGATCCCTCTGCTTTTTCATCAAAACACAAGGCTTGGAAGGAAAATGATATAGTCTGGCACTGTGTGTCTGCCTGTCCTAACGGGTGCAAAGCTGTAAGATACTACACTAAGAAACTTAAAAAAAAAAAAAGTAAAGATAATTTTAAAATATTCTTCTGTACATTCTTTAAGCACAAGGCCATTTATCTTTGAACTTTGCTAATATATCATTATCTCTGAGCAGAAACTTAATAAGCTTCTACTGTAATTTGTTGGAGTTAAACATAAAATCATGTGGGTGGTGTATGTCTCACCGTGTCATGGCTTCCCAAGGAAAAGTTATCACCATTTGTCACTATAATACTGTGGCAAAAAGCATAAAGAGAACAAGCAATACAGTCATTTCACATCAGCTTTCTGTGCTGAGCTCAATCTCCTGATGACTTGTACGCAGCGGCTATATTAAGAAGCAGGCTGTGCCATAATTGAATTAAAGGTGCAAAGGCATATAGGGCTGTGTGAACCCCCGGGTCAAGCTGCAATTGAATCAAAATCCTCTCTCCTTCCTACACTGCTTGGCAGAACTGCTGACCAAAAGGTTCACAGACCTACAAAACACATGCAGGAGTCCCCGCAGCTAGGGACACAAAGTTACAGAGATAAAAAATCTGTGACCTTCAGCTTTTATTTCGCACGAGGAAAAAAATCTTCTAAAAATATTTCACCATCGTTTTCCTTCAGAGAGCAGTCAGCTGATTTACATAAATGAAACGGCTCCTGTCAAGGAACCAGCGAGGAAAAGAAGGAAATTATCTGCCCTGAAAATCTGTAGCAAAGATAAGAGCAGCATCAGCCAGGGGAGGGGAGATTTAAATGCTTTTTGTCTGAAAGGTCGCTACAAAAAGCAGAGAGAGTATCACAGCCACTTAATGATCTCTGTCACTGTGATAAATAAGTAGGAGCTTCTCCAGCAGTTTATTAACAAACACTGTAGGACAGTACAAAAGGCCACACCATGGGGCTATTAGAAGAGTGTTTTCACCGAGTCTGATAAAAAAACCCCAACACAAAACCTAAGGAAGATTAAGGTGGAGCGGTAAGAAGAGGCATTCCTGGTAGAGCTCGAGGCTGACACTGCATGCGCTGTCACCACTTACCGGTTTCAGTGTTCTCGTGCTCTGTGTCGGTGAGGGTGAGGTTGGAGTTGGCCCGGCTCGACAAGCAGGAGCTGCGTCCAGACTTGGTGTTGCGTCCCCAGAGCCTCACGGGGTGCTCGGGTGACATGACCACATCTGCCTCCGTGTCGGCGTCTGAGCCAGTGCTGATGGAGTAGCCGCAGTGAGGCAGCCCGATATCGGTCCGGTACAAAGTCCCATGGGTGGGTGTCACATCTTCAAGACCCAGCTCTCGCAAAGAGAAGTTGGCTCCTGGAAGAAAACACAGCCGACTGGTTACTCTTTAACAGGAGATGGTTTCATCTAGCACAAGTCAATGGCAGAACCGTTCACCCTCTGTCTTCAAGGGGGGCACAGCAGCACCCAAGTCCTAACGTTATATCAAAAATCCCCCTGTTTTGTGGTCTTGGTTAGTGGGAGACCAAGTGACCATGCCAAGACCAAAAGGCAGCTGGATTCCTGCTTCTGGAACCTGACAAAAACTCAGGGTGTGTTCAATGAAGTCATCAAATTTGAAAGCAAAGACAGGTGGAGGTATGGTGGAATTCTTTAAGAGAGACAAAAAGAATCTCGGGAGAAAAGCGAAATGAAGCATGCAGTGATCAAAGTCCTGCCATACACCTGGCAACTCTACTACAATAGGAAATCTGAGTGAGTTCTGCTCGTTGAAATCCCTGAAATTACATACTGGGGATTTAAATTTCCTTCGGCAATCTCGCTTTCCCCTTGCTGACCACTCACACCTTGACTCAGTTTAGCTATTCATTCTGATACAGTCACAGCAGAGGTTATTTGTCTGCCAAGAGATGCAATTGTTTAGCTGACTAAAAATATAACCTGAAGAATGACTCTTGTGTTCATGTTTAGTTACCTGCAGAGCTTCAAATCAGACCAAATCAGTGTGAATGAGGCTTCAAATATTAGCACACTTTGTTCGGAAAGTTGCATGAGAAAGCTGGGGAGAGCAATTAGTGGCTCCATTTTAATCCACATTTATTTATTAATGCATGCTTTTATTTTTCAGCCCTGAATGTCTTTAAAAGATCTTGGCCACCTGTGAATGCCTTTAGCTGCACCGTGCATTTATACGGCACAATGCACCCCGGCTCCTGTTACGCTACGCCTTGATGGGGTGGATTAAGGAACTTTATCTATAACCGGTAGGAGGCATCAGGCCCTGGATCATGGCCAAATACCAACACCAGTGATCAAATTCAGTCTAGCTGGCTTCTTCCCATTATTTCAATAAGTAAATCCCCTGCAATAAAAAGAGAGACGGAACCTGCCAAATCTATGCACAGGCCACAGGCTCGGTTTTAGGGCAGGGTTTGTAGCTCAGGCATGTTTTGACAAGGTAAATCTGAATGCAGGGCCTCCAGGAAAGGTCAGGCCCAAACCTAGCTTTGAAAAATGAAGTGTGTATCTACTCATTATTGAGATCTTTTCATCAGGTCTGGACTTCATGGTTGTATCCAAAACTGAGTCATGATTCTCTCCCTGCTCAAAACCACACATGCATGTGGCTCTCTTCACATTTCCACTTGTTGATATTAAATATCACATGGTGGAAAATGTGTATCCAATAGAAACAGCCAGACTTCAACTTTTCCAGAGTCTGGTTTCACGTTTGTGGAAACACCCTGGCTTGTCCCTGAGCCCTGTTGCGTGGGGAAGGTCTGTCATATTATAGCACACGTCCATCAGATGATCAGCTAGCCCAAAGTAGATGCTGTCTTATTACACTTCTTCATTCAGTCAGCTTTGCAGCTCATAGTGAACAGAGAGATGTTTGAATACAAGGTGAATAATGGGACCGGGCAACATCCATGTAAAGCTCAGAGAAGGAACTCTTTGACGTCAGGAGGAAATATCCATGGTTCAGCTGGTTACGGATCTACAGCTGATAGCACTCAGACTATATAAAGCATTCATGAACTTCACACCTTTTTAATTGACCAAACAAGATTAAAGCTTTCAAACAGAGTGGACAGATAAGGTTGCTTGGGGCTCACACCTCTGTCAAATCCTAGGGCCTTGCTCAGGGAGCATGGTGCAAGCTTGTGGCAAATTAATCCATTTAACTTGATTGCAAAGTGGTCTGAGAGAGTGTCCTCTGCTACTCCATGGCATGAGGCAGCAAATGAACTTGACCTGAGTTATAAACGCAAGGAAGCAGTATCTCCCCAGAGACTTTGCTCATCTCTTTCAATTTTGACTTTTGTGCAAGGCCAGGTAGTTTTTAAACCATCCTCTGTGGAGTACTGGAAAACGTCATCTTATGGTTTTGCTTGCACGTTTCAGTCACTGATGGCAAGTTCCACCTTCCTCCGAACAAGCCACACTCATCAGACACATCAATGTGCAGCGTGACTGATGCTCTCCAGTAACGGCAGCTCATAAATTATGAAAAATGACTGCTACAATTAACTGAAAATCAAATTTATTTGCAATAAGCAGCAGGAGATGCATTGATTTTCATATTCTATGCTCACTGTTGCCTTTTAAGCTGGAAGAACTCAAGTCAATAAAAGGAAGATAATAAATATCTGAGACTTTTTAATTCAGATCTGGTCTATTTTTTCCTGTGCTGACTTGCACATTTGCTGGCACTCTCACTCTAGCTAAAACCATTTAAATGCTGACTTGTTTATTTACTGAATTTATTTGGTCAATTTGAAATGTTTCCCTCCTCTCCCTTCCAAACCAATGCAGGAGAGAAATTCACTTTGCCTTGTTGATGTCGAGCAAGCTAATAAGGCTTGGTTTCAGTTGGCATGAGCCCAAGCAGCACCACAAAGTGAGGTCCATTCATGGCTTTGTGCCAGTGGAAAACGTGGCACACAAAGCCTGGCGTAATTGTTAACACTCTTCAGGCCAGTCTTGCGACTCTCAGGATAAACTGGGAGAAAATTAGAAACTGAAAAATCTGTGGGCGATGTATCAGAAGTAGAACTGGTGGCCTGACATGGTTAATCTTGACCTCTTCTCAATTAAT
Organism: Anhinga rufa; assembly: GCA_013400875.1. Lineage (NCBI taxonomy): Eukaryota > Metazoa > Chordata > Aves > Suliformes > Anhingidae > Anhinga > Anhinga rufa. The sequence continues at coordinate 67,417 of VZTV01060396.1, forward strand.
TTCAGCCACTTAGACCAGTGGTTTTTTTACTATTTCTCAGTACTACAAAATTTTCCTAGAGAAGTATGAACTTGTGTACAGCAAATTTATACTCCCTGTCAACAGACTGGCTTTTCTTATTTATCTTTTGTGGGCTTCTTAGGAGACGCCGTGGACCTGCATGGCCTCATGGACCCTCAGGTTGAAAAGCGCTGACCTGTACTAATTCACATCTATCCTGCATGGTGAATATATTGTATGAAGTGGGCAAACTCAATGACCTAAAAGGTTTCCTTTTCTTTCTAAGTTCGTAGATTCCTTAGAGGGGGTAAAGTACTTCAGAGCTGCTAAGAGGGAAAGTCCCTTTATGCTTGCAAAGTATTACTTACAACACCTATAGGCCCTTTTGTTAATTATTGCCTGTTGCAGTTACCCTGAAGTACAAACACCAAAGCCATGTGCACAAAGATACTTCTGCAAGTCATTTTGCTCGTGCATGCTTTAAAGATGAGTCTTGCACCAAACCCACAACTGCATGGTGTTTGAAGAGTGAAATTAAGCAGCCCCCAAGTTAAACGAGCGCAGTTGTATGCATTCCTTTTGGGGAATCATCTCCAAACTGCAGAGGGTGCACTCAGAGCAGCCTGGGTCAGCTATTTTATGCTCATTGTCTGGAATGCTGCCTACTCCATTTGACTCGCTTTGCTATTTTATGCTTTTCTTGATGGACTTCTAAAAATAATTTATGTGAAGCCCTGCTTGGTTTCTGAACTAAGTCGCTCGTGTCGCTACAGAAAAATGAAGATGAGGCTATAGCAGGGGCCAGAAATCTACCTCACGTAGGCAACAGCAGCAGTGAAAATATAACTGCGCTGACTTCAGACTAGCAATAAAAAGGAGAATATCTGAAATCTCTGTTAGGACTGTGGAGCCCATGCTGACCCGTGAACCTTCACATCTTCACAGCTCCTGTGACCCAGATCCGCTGAACAGAGTCCTAAATGTCCTAAAAGTGGTTCTTCACCACTCCTCTAATACTGGAGTGTGTCCCCATCTCAGATGTACAGCCTGCAGGCCATGCACAGTGCTGAGGGTGGTTCATCCCATCTGCAGCTCAGTTACCTCCCTTCTTCCACGCTTTTTGGGTTTTGCTGGAGCCCAGATGGACAGTGGGGACAGTGGCACTCTCCCCTGGTTGTCTTCTGCCTCGGGATCCGGGATGACTTACTTCCTTCACGACAGAGCAGGCACGTGGCAGAGTGAAAAGGCCTCCTGAGCAGGCAGGGTGTTTCCGCACCATGTCAGTACTGTACAGCATGTGTACAGGGGGGTTGCTCGCATGGTGAGAATTAACAAAGTGCTGTTGGAGGCAGAAAGACTGAGACACAGACAATGTGTCTTAGTAGATGCTAATGAACGCGGACTAGCGGTATACCAGTTAAGGACATTGGTTTGCACACACCCCATGCCTGTGCAATACAATGAAGATGTTCCTTGCTGCTCTCTTTCCTTATATTTTGCTTTTGGCTTCAGAGTCCTTCAAAGGTAGCCTCCCACCCAGCCCCACCTCTCAGCTGATTAACTCACGCTGCCTGCAGCAGCATCTGCTGAAATGTACCCACCTGCTCGGCAGAATTCATCAGCCTCCTGGTGCACCATGTCTTTGACGCGATTGCTGTAGGTCAACCTGGAGTCTTGATCATAAGCCTTCAGGGTCTCGCTGGAGCTGTAGGACTTCTGGGGTACCTTGCTGTCCTCACTCTCAGCTGAAGAGCTGGTGTAGCGGCGCTCAGTGTCGCGGCGCCGAGTCAGAGATCGATACGGTTTCCTTTCTTTTACATCCATGGCACCCTTGTCTGAGTATTCAACATTAAAATAATGACGTCCACGTGGTGGTCAGATTGGAATAATCTGAGGAGAGAATAAAAGAAATAGGATCTAGGTTCAGGCTTCTGGGCACCTAAAGGCTAATTTGCCTTCTTTATACTTGCAATGAACAGAAGAAAGGTTACTTAATGGCCTGCAGGAAAACCCTCTTAGAACAATTGCCGATGGAAAGCAAGTCTCAATTATGTGTGAGTCATTTAATAATTGCCACAGCTAGTGGGACACATACACACAGCAACCTGCATCTGTCTGAAGTGGGCACGCACTTGGGGATTTGAAACTGATTGTGATTTTCTGTATCTTCTTTCCATGGGAAGTGATTCAGACACCTGCAGGAGGCATGCATTTGGTACATCAGTCACCTAATCTCTGGGAAATCAGGCCATGCTGAAATGTCCCTATTTGAGCAGCCAGAGGACTTTGGAAAAACGCTGTCCTATAGTTTTAAAAGTGCTTTGATAGATTGTGAGGTTAGAAGGAATGAACAAATGAATGAGACAGTCTAAGAAGGCAAGTGGGAAGGGAGAGGGAGAAAAGAAGAATCAAGGGTGAGATATGGATAGAAATCAGATGAAAGTGTCTTCCTATTCAGAGGGCTCGTATTTACTCAGCTGGAAATATATTAGAACTTAAGCAGAGTTGAGAAAGTGTAAATAAATGATAGTGCTCTGCTTAATGTAACAGCATGGCTTGGGGTTTATACCTGTGGGAAAACCAGTGTATATATGCACCAGGATGCAAGCGTACATATCTGCACACAGAGAAAATTGATATCAGAAATAAAACATGTATTAAAAGTGTTTTTGTCAAAATAATTAATAAATTTTCTTTTCATTTTAAGTTTATTATATGCAACAGAAACCACAGAAAATAAAGTCAATGACTTGCAGCAGCAAGATGGTAAAATATGTTTTTGAATACCTAAACTGGTTTATGAGGAAAAATACTGATAAAAGCCACAAACCAAACATTGAAATCTGTAATTACAGGCTGAGTTTCTCAGGAACTGAGTCCTCCTGACCGCTAAAGAACAGAAGCCGAGTCTGTAAATGCCACACCAGGATATTGTTGTTTACTAGCAGTACTTAAAAACAGAAGGGAAGAGGATCAGAAAACACCCATCAGTTCTTGGTCTTTTTCATAGCAAATATATATGAAAAGGCGTTGGCAAGGACCGAATCACATTCTGTTGGCATTTCTCTCTTGAAAGGCTAAATCCTGAACATACTAATAAAATCTTACTCCTCCATGACTCTGAGACCCCAGCCTTGCTTCAAATGCTGTGCCCTGGATTTGTGTTGCAGCGGAACACAGCTATAGTCGAGGATGGATGTGCTGTGAGCTTTGCAGGTCAGTCTAAAGGGATGTGGTGTAATGTAGCATTTGTGGCTCTCAAAACTATGAGCCTGTGAAGGATGGAAGGCTCTCAGCACAGGTTCTGATAACCTACAAATTATAATATTAATGCAGAAGCTTGAAGACAACATTTTATTATGAATTCCTCACTTGCCAAGCTGTCTGGCACAAGCATAACTTATCAAATTCTCAAGTTGAAGAGAGACTGCAGGACGGAGCAAGAGCTGCAGGATGGCTGTGAGAAGCACCTGCAGCTGGGCAAAGAAAAAGATGGTCCCACTCATATTTCTGCAATTCTGACTTTGCTAAGATGGCTCTCTCTCAAGGTTTTGTCCCTTTAACCTTTAAAATGAACTTTGCGATGACAGAACCCAGTTCTAACGGCTTGTAC
>VZTV01060415.1:0-97882 GCA_013400875.1 Anhinga rufa
TGATTGGGGCTAAATCACGACATAAACTCACTTTCATTCGCTGAGATAGGGAGTTCTTTAGTCCCCACCCCAAAAAAAACTACAACTCACCATTGCACATGCGTAGCAAGTAATTTTTCCCTGCAGAGTAAAATGTATTCTGAAATGGAGTAAAAGTATTTAGATCATTAAGAGAAAACAAAACATTGAGCAGAATTTAAATCAATCACAAGCCATGAGTAAGTATGAGTCATTCCTACTGTTAATTGAGGTTTCCCTTAACTAAGAGGCAGGTTTCACAAAAAGGCAACATAAAACAAGTAGTCCCACAAATTCCAAGAAAGCATACACTACAACATTTAAGTCCAGCCTCCACACAGAAAAACCGCATGTGACAATGAACTGTATGGGCAGCGTTCACTTTTTTCCTGGAACAGACTCATTTTTTACCCTCATCACCTTTATTATTCCATGCACAAACACAAAGAGCAATACGTAAAAGATTTAGAGCATTCACAGTACTAGTAATTTGGTGGCAAGAGAAAGACATTGATAGGTATTCAAATTAACAATAAAGATCAGTTTGTGAATATTTTGGGGGACACAATGTTTTCTGAAACAAAACAGCCTGAATGAAAGCCTGTGGGAGGTAGTCCCAGTTAGGTTAGGAAAACACAAAAGAAACTGGAATGCTTTTCAGGTGTTACCTATAGAGTTGCTAACACTTGTGGTCCCAGCAGTACTGCCAAAGAGCAAACCAAGGATACAAAGATCCAAGATTTCTATGATCTTGGAATAAAATGCAGGCAGCTTAGGAATTCTGCCCAAGACCCTCCCAAATTCCCTCTTTAATTAACAGCACAGGCAGCACAAGAAGCTCAGCAGCCTGTCACAGCAGCTCTTCTCCTGCTACAGCACCATGGCACAGCAAGAGTGTAAAACCCTCACACAGTCCCCAAACACCAACTGCTCCTCAAGAGCACAAACATTTTAGGCCAACATATTCACCATTGCTAGAGTCCTGTAATGGAAAGCTCATTAAGCAAGTGACCAAGAAGACTTCTTTCCCTGTAAATTGGAGATGGAGGAATCTCCTGCAGCTCTGAGAAGGAAGCTGAATAATAAATCAGAGAAGCTACTCACACAAATTGTGCATCATAAATTTCCCATTTCTAAATGTGACAAATACTGTATACTGTAGAGAAAAGACTTAGGAAGAGAACATCAGTCAAAATGAAGACTTTTTATTATTAATTTTCTGACCTCTGCTGCCCAGACATTTTTAAGCCTCCAACCAAAATGTTCTCAAAGCTACTACTATTTTAACACAGATACAAACAGATTTTAAATGTCTTTTGTGAAAATGGTTCAGGAAGGCAGAAGCTTTGGCACAACTATATCACATTTTGCAAAAATACCTACCGATTTCCATGTAGCAACATTTTTCTCCACAAAAGTGAAAATTTTGTCACACTGATCCAAAGGCAAGCAATCCAGAACATCCCCCAGAAGCACAAAAGGAGTTGATGCAGTGCAGATACCTGTAAGGAACAGGGAATATTTTATTCAGTGAATTGGAACTGAAATGCAATAAAGATGCATGGCAGTTGAGGGATATTATGTTAAAAAAAGAAAAAAGTTTTCTGGGTTCCTACAAATACTAACAAAAAGCTTGGGCTAAAGCATGAACTCCATTAAAGCTATTTCTATATGTACACATATGGAGATGAGCTTTACAAAAGCTTTGCACTAATGTAAAATAAAGAATAATTGTTCTAAAAACCTCAGTCTGAAACAATGTCACATCTCTTTGCAGACTGCAAGTGAACTCCTTACGAGTTCTAAAACCAGTTAGCTACACTACACACATCCATGAATTTGAGTCTCTTCCGCAAGCAAAGTGCCACTAAAGCAGTGCTCCAAGTCTGTCTACCCATGCTCTGCAGTTTGGTGGCATCTACATTCCTCATAATCACAGGTCTTGTTATTCTACAGTTCATAAAACACGTAGTTATTTGAGCTATACTTACTAAAACAAACACGTATTTGATGTGTAACCTGAACAGATAAAGGGAAGAGCACGAGAGCCTTTTCAGAAGAGATCAGCACAATGATATCTGACATAAGACAATTCTGTTCACAGATTAACAGAATCACAGAAGGGTGGGCGTTGGCAGTGACCTCTGGAGATCATCTATTCCAACCCCCCTGCGTGAGCAGGCACACCTAGAGCAGGGGGCACAGGACCGCGTCCAGGCGGGGTTTGAATGTCTCCAGGGAAGGAGACTCCACAGCCTCTCTGGGCAGCCTGTTCCACTGCTCTGTCACCCCCACAGGAAAGAAGTTTTTCCTCATTTTTAAGTGGAAATTCAAGTATCTAAAAAACAACTGTGTACTGCAGGTGCTTGGAGATGAGCACAGATATTCAGAAGTTATTTCCAGCTCCATCATCAACTGACAGAGAAACCTAGAAGTCATTTAACTTCTCTGCCTCAGTGGTCTCATCTCTGAAATTATGATGGGGAAACTTCTAAGCATTTTACAGTGGTGGACAAAGATAAAAAATGCTAATTATGTTGCAACCAAACCCATGCATCTTCCTCTATTTAAAAAAAACTCCAACATAAATGTCGCACATACAATTGAATTTAATTATACTATACTTCTCATGAAACAGACTTAACCACTAGCATAAGGACAACATTATCAAAGCTAACTGCTATAGATTACTTACAAAAATCAAGATATTAAAATTCCCCTAAATAGCCCCTAAAGCTACGAAGAGATTTGAGAAAGATGCTCACCTTCTGTGACTCCATTAATAGCAAGAGAAATAATTGCCAGGAGATTTTCACATGGAGCTTTATTTATCTAAACAAACAGAACAGTGTTAAAACCTCTCTATTCTGACCTAAATGTAATTAACAAAACTAAAAATTATTGTTTCCAAGTAGGTATATTTAAAACAAATCAAACAATTAAATCAGACCTGTCAGTTAACTATATGAAGTTTTTATTGAGTGAGCAACATTTCTTGATCGTTTCTGTCTTTTAAAGACCCTACAACACCTACTGTGTAGCAAGAGTCATTTACCTCTGAAAATCAATATCCCACAATCAGCCTTCAGTCACGTAATACCAACAAAAACATTCTTTGATTGCTTTCACCATTCTTTTCAGCTGACAGGCAGCTTTGTCACATGTTAGTAACAGATAACCCACTCCACCCTGCTCTTAAAGTATAGTGGTAGAATAATGCATATTTATGAACTAGAAATTTAAGACAGAGCAGACTTTCATAAGCATCATAAAGAAGTGCTGGAAAAGGCTAAGTTGTGGTGCTATAGTGTGTTATCTATAAAATACTGCCATTCTGTCCTACCTACCAATCTCCTTTAATCATCTGTATTCAGTCTTAATTAGATAACTTTTACATAATTCATGTTTACAACAAACAGTATTTCCTTGTACTAAAGTAAGTTGCTGTTAAATTAATACATTAACTTGCAAACAGAAATTTGAGCTTTACCAAGAGATAAGCTATAGCAACTTAAAGTACTTACTATTTCTTCTTCTACAATAACTCTAAAAGCTTGATCCAAAGTACACTTCTTTTCATTTTCACTGCAAATGCAAACATTCCGCATCAATTAACAACAACTATTAAGACAAGATTACTAAGAGTTATCAGAATAGACACCATTTAAAAATCAAGGAGCATTTACTTACCTCCCAGGTATCTGGTTAAATGCATTCAACAATGGCTTGATACTTTTGTTATTCAGAGCCTCTCTGGCAGACGTCTACCAAAACATAAAGAAAGAATCAAGTTACAAAACCAGAAGGATGTCCTCCTTTCTGTACCTGACAGCAGACAGAAATACTAAGGAATCCATTTGTTACACACCATGTGTCAGTCTACAAAGAGTAAACTTGTAACAAGTAGGGCAAATAACAAATGCCTAGCAAATCAGACACGTGAACTAGCAGAGCATCAAACCTGGGCTAACAGTGCAGTAAAAATAGCAGTTCTAAGTGAAACCCAGAGGAATGCGCTGTTGTGACCAATGCTGCATCTACAACCGTTTCAGGTCCCACGCTACTTCACACACCTCACTGGCAGGTTACAGTGGTTTGGGACGTGACCCCTGCTAAAAAGATGGTCTAAAAAACTACTATATCCTGTAACCAAATCAATCTAACGGAGCAGCCGTCTGCGCCTCGACCGCTTCTGTACAAATCCCATCCCTTTGTCCAACAGGCTGAGCTGCAAGCGGCGAGACCCAGAGGCCCGGGAACGCACCCGGCCCCAGACGCTCTGCCATGGAAGAGCGCCGTTCTGCAGAGGCGCAAGAGTGGCATGCACAACAAGCGACTGGCGTTTTGCTGCGGGGGTTACGCCAGAAATTAATTTCATTTTATTTTAGTTATCTAAGCAGCAGATCCTCCCCTCGGCGGGCTGGGCTGAGCCGGTGCGAAGCCCCATCCCCAGACTTATACCGCTTTCCCTCAGCTGCGCTGAGGCTGACCACGGGAGAGGCCGGGCCCCTCCTCAGCGGGAGCCCAGGGCCCGGAGCCCAGGGCCCGGAGCGGGCTGCGGCGGCCCGCAGGGGAGGGCAGGGCGCGGCACCGGCGGCGCGGGCACAGGCGCAGCCCCGCTCCCCGCTCCCCCCCCCGGCTCACCGTGAAGCGGAGCCGCGCCTCGGGCAGGCTGAAGAGCNTTGTCAGTGGGATACTGTCGGAGCGAAAATGGCTTTAAAAGGTTAACGTGTGCGGGAGTGACTGATGCGGTGGTTGTTCCTTGTGATAGCCACCGTCTTCAAAGTGTCGCTCTAAATAAATAATTAGGCATTTTTGTACCATCGGTAAAATCACACCTCAGCACTAACAAGTCACAGGTTGAGCAATATCCTACGGGTACTGCCTTCTGAGTCACTTCTAGTGGGAGTTTAATCATTGCTTCACTGATAAATGAAGTAGCCCTGCAAAAATAAACAAATGTTTATTGTGAAATTTATCTTTTTATGTGGCTCAGCTCCTTCAAAGCCCACATTTTCTAGCCAGCCTAAATAATGGCAGTTTCCAGGCTTGGCTGTTGACAGTCGATTTCTGGGCTTGGATGCATCATCTTCCATTCCCATCTCCAAGCTTGCAGCTATGAGTTGGGACCCCCTGCTGTGTCGTGTCCAGCCATAAACCCCTCCCAAATATATTCCTCGTCAGCCTTCTCCTAGGACTCTCAAGGGACACACGATATTCTTTCTCAGCATCTTTTGATCATCCATTTCTAGTCGCTTTGGGTTGTGATTCCCCAAGCAGCTGAACCACTGGTTTCTTAAGACCAAAGGGAGAAGTGCACTTAAGTCCTGTTCCACTGGAGACGACTCCTATGGACCCAGGCTCTGAGCTTATGGGAACTGTTGTGAGGCCCTGCTGAGGTCCCATATTACTTCTATATGAGGAGGTTACTGTAGCTCTAGCCAAACATATGTAATTGCCATAAGAAAATATGGACCATCATATCTGGGTATCAGTACAGGCTAGGGATGAAGGGATTGAGAGCAGCCCTGTGGAGAAGTATTTGGAGGTACTGGTGGATGAGAAGCTGGACGTGAGCCAACAATGTGCGCTTGCAGCCCAGAAAGCCAACCGTATCCTGGGCTGCATCAAAAGCAGCGTGGCCAGCAGGGCGAGGGAGGTGATTCTGCCCCTCTGCTCTGCTTTGGTGAGACCCCACCTGGAGTGCTGCGTCCTGCTCTGGAGCCCCCAGCACAGGAAGGACATGGAGCTGTTGGTGCAGGTCCAGAGGAGGGCCACGAAGATGATCAGAGGGATTGAACACCTCTTCTATGAAGACAGGCTGAGAGAGTTGGGGTTGTTCAGCCTGGAGAAGAGAAGGCTGCGGGGAGACCTTATTGTGGCCTTCCAGTACTTAAAGGGGGACTATAAGAAAGATGGAAGAGACTTTTTAGCAGAGCCTGTTGTGATAGGACAAGGGGTGATGGTTTTAAATGAAAAGAGGGTAGATCCAGACTAGATATAGCAAAGAATTTTTTTTATGATGAGGGTGGCAAAATGATGGAATAGGTTGCCCAGAGAGGTGGTAGATGCCCCATCCCTGGAAACATTCAAGGTCAGGCTGGATGAGGCTCTGAACAACCTGATAAGATGTCCCTGCTCATTGCAGGAGGGATTTGACTCGATGGTCTTTAAAGGTCCCTTCCAACCCAACTGATTCTATGATTCAATTATTCTATGATCATGAAAAGTGTAATTTAGCTGGAAATATTTCTGTATTGCCTTTTTTTCCTAAATTGAGAAAATCAAGCACAATTTTTTGATAGATTTTAAATCTGAAAAATTTTGCTATCATTCCATTTTTGTCTTTTTTTTTAAAAGAAAAAAAAGCCCCTCTTTTCTCCTTCTTACACTTCAATTCCCTTCTTTTTTTCCCCACAAAACCTCCAATAATTTTAAATAAGGAAAACATTGTCTCATTTATTTGGAATTCATTTGGAATCTCCCCTTTCCCTCCTCCCCTCAGTATATAATATAGCAAAAGTTTGTAATGAATTATCCAATTTTCATATTGAAAATAGCTTTTTAAACCCCTGCCTGTTCTACTTTACAGTTAGAAATACAGGGATCAAGTCAGGTACCCAGAAGAAAGGTGCCCAGTGCCATGTTAAACGTCTCAGGGTATTGGAGGCATCTACACAGAGCTGACAGATGAGAGTGGGAGCCATGAGACCCGCATCCTTCTGAAGCAGCAGCTGGAGGCCAGGCAGGACACCCCTCCACATCTAAATCGCCACTAAAGACCTGAATTGCATCCCTAGAAAGTAACAGTGGGATTCACCTCTCTACCCTGCAGATGTCTATGCTGCGCTTCTCGTTTGCACTTCACAGGGAGAGGGAGGCTTAGACTCATCCCTCAGTCATGAGTTATCTCAGTTTAAAGCATCTGGGGTAAGGCAGAAGAGGAATATGACCCTGCCAATGCCTGTGTCTCTGCATTCATCACAATGATCTGATTTAGATAGCTAAGGTTAGGTGAGATGAATCCTACCCCAGGTGACGTGTTTTTCCCTTTTTAGATGATACCAGCATATAAAGACAGCACAGGGTTGACACTATGCAAAATACGTAGGAAATCTGCACAGAAAATTGTTTTGCTGAATAGTATGGAAGATATTTTAATTTTCCTGTGTCTGTTCCTACTTTTGCTGTCAGGAGAGGCTGAGCCTCCCCTGTTTGAAATACAAATGAGCTCATCCCAGAGCTTTTTCTTAGCTGAATCTCACAGTAAGCACAGTGGTCATCTGTCTTTGTCACACAGCTATGATGGTCTCCTGGGAAGGCTGGAGGAGACATTTCTTATTTCTGTTGACCTTGCCATCCTCACCAGTGCATGAACAACTTTCAGAGGCCAGAGCACCATAACCAATGTATTTCCCCACCTAGGTATGGTACCACACTGAAAACAGTAAAAACATGCTTGCCTAACAGTACTGAGGAAACTCCCAATGGAGTGAGAACGTTGCTTCTGAGCTTCTGAGCTACAAGTGGCCGCTTTTTGTGCACTTTTTGTTTTCAAATGAGCTACAAATGGCTGGTTTTTGAGCAAGAACATTGCTTTCAGTTGAGTTACAAGTAGTCATTTTTTGTCTCAGGAAAGAGAAATATCAGCCATTTTCATAACTCGTTTAAGTTGCTGAATTGGTCTGCACTGCAGATACCTAATCAGCCAATTGTTTTTTTGTCCTCTTAACTCGTCTTCATTAGTAGTCATCTATCTTTTAAATCACAAGGGGAGGAGGAGGGGCAGGCGCTGATCTCTTCTCTCTGGTGACCAGTGACAGGACCCGAGGGAATGGCAGGGAGATGTGCTGGGGGAGGTTTAGGTTGGCTATTAGGAAAAGGTTCTTCACCCAGAGGGTGGTGGAGCACTGGAACAGGCTCCCCAGGGCGGCAGTCACGGCACCAAGCCTGACGACATTCAAGAAACACTTGGACAACACCCTCAGACACATGGTGTGAATTTTGGGTTTGTGCTGTGCAGGGACAGGAGTTGGACTTGATGATCCTTGCGGGTCCCTTCCATCTCAGGACATTCTATGATTCTATGACTTCAGCTCAGCATTGAAGCCCTCCATATCGTGGATCTTGCTCTTTTCCAGTACTGTAACCTCAGGCTTTCAGTCAGTTATGCCATCTGAAACATGGCACGTGCAGGCAGCCTTCTTGCTGTCTCTGGCTCTTCCTGTGAGTATTTCAGCAGTTTTCTTCTGCTGTTGTCTCTGAATCCCTGAAGGGAACATGCTTGGCTTGGGTGTTCCCGGGTTATGGCAGGCAGAGGTTCAGTGTATACTTTGATTTCTATTAAAAGGCTAAGAGCAAAAGTCCTTTCCTGCATCCAGCTTTGTGGGCTGGAGTCTCCACCTTTTCTCCACTGTTCACCAGCAGGCTGGGACGAGCCCTTGCTGGCACCCCCACCCCACCCCACCCCACCCCCTTGTGAGCACTTTGCCTTGCCCCCACCTTGCTGGCAGAGGGGTTGGAGCATATGCTTTGGGTTGAGCTGTCTGGGTCATCGGGGTAACTCACCCACACCTGCCCGGGGTCTCTGCAAGCTCAGCATGTCTGCGTTGCTCCCAGGATCCTTCCCAGTGGCTGAGCAGCCTGGGCCAAGGCAGCATGGGGTTAAATGTGTGTTTTGGAGGCTGGGTGTAGGAGGTAGCACAAAACTGTTCCATCAGCAAAGGCTCTTGCAAGGGGAGGGTGTGACCAGAATTATTGGGAGCATTAGAAAATGACTGCCATTGCTAAGTTTTCCTTTCTTTATTTATTTGTGTAAGGTAAAGGACTGCCATGGCTTCAGCCTGTGTTTTAATTCAGAGAACTGAGAGAAAGCCAAGCCCCAGTGTGGTTTCCCAGGTCTCCTAAGCATGCTGTTTGGTGTCTGGCCGAGAAGCTCAGGTATTGCCCAACTGCTGTTGCTTAGGTAGGAAAAAGCTCAACATCCAATATCCTGTTCTTACTGGAAGATGCAAATAATATTAAAATTAAATTTATTACTATTATTAAAAGAAAATATTTAAAATAATGTATGAAAGGATAGATGAGTGTTTTTCTGTGTGGTGTGGCTGTAGTTACCAGAAGAGGGAAGTGTTTGCCCAGAAAATGAAGGCACAGAGTGAGGGACAGTTTGGTCTGCGCTTGGGGGGCTGGCGCCGATGCTGCTCCTCTAATGGGGAGCTGGGGGCACACCGCCAGCCCAGAGTCTGTCACTTCATCTCTAAATGAAACCATTGTTTGACACTGCCTAAAAAATGCGGGATATGTCAGAGCCATGCCCGTTCATTTTAAATCACGGGGGAAGGGGGCTTCATAAGATTGAAAACAGGCTCCACATGATTTATCGTTTTGAATGAGTCACCTGCATATAACCTAAGACATGATGAATATTAGCCATTTAGGCTTGGAAGAAAGTTTGCTTGTTTTTTTTACAAGTCTTTTTCACTGTTTCTCATCTTTTATTTTGATAAATTAAACCATATTATCAGCTGAATAAAGGGCCATTCTAAATAAATAATTTGAGATTATTCTAGCCCCCACCTCTCGCTGCATGAAAGAAAAATAGAGAACTCTCTGAATAGGTTAAAAAAAAGCTTTTAAACTTTTACGAAGATAGTAGAAAGCCAATTACAAGTGTCCTAAGGAGATACTGCCAAAGTAAATGGAGTCTTTTTTAGAATACAAATATTCCTTAAGCCAAGGCTGATGTTGTACGTGAACAGAGACTAGGACTGCCAGCATGCTGAAAAGCAGTACAATATAATTGTTAGTGAGTACAGCACAGACAAAGACTCTTTCCTGGGGTAGGAACAGCTAGAGAAGAAGAACAACGTTGCCACTGTGATTTAATAGCATTTTATAGCCACTTCTTGTTTGATACTGATTTTTTCCTCTGTTTAGAACAGCATTTGTTACTTTCCCCATAGATCTCATGCAGAGGGGGGATCAATGCTGAGCTGTTAGTGCACGTGTTGGGATATCGACAACTAAGTCTAGCAAGCTGGCTGCAGTGACTGAAGGTGTTAGCACACCAGTGGTTGCTGTGCTCCCCTGGCAGAGATTACTATTCCCACAGCAATGTCAGCAGTGTGTTGCTTCTGCTTGCCACTTGGTGTTGCCACAGTGCAAAATCTGACAGCGGTGCTTAAAGCCATTTTCATCAACTATTTAAGCAGAGATGCCAATCTATGCACTGGACTGGCAGACAAAAATTGCTCTCTGTTTTGGGGATCAGAAACTCAGTCAATGCTGCGTATCTGTAAGGCAGCAATAAATTAAAATGCCACAGCTGTTCTTCATGTGAAGAGGAGTAGGTGTCCTAAATTAGCTAGCAATATGTTAGAAAAGTACAGCATCAATTAGGCTATGTCTTCTAGTATGTGCTAGGTAGGAAGCTAAGGGGGAAACAAATGACTTAATATTACTTTCTTTAAACTATTGTAAGCACAATCAGTTTTCAGCCCAGATTTAAATGCTATCACCAGCTGAAAGCCCAGATGGATGAAAGCAATTAACAAAACAACACGAACTCAGAACATTTCTGTGCTCAGAGGGTAGTTGATAGAACGTTGATCATATTACCTTATGTCAATAGGTTGTGTAGTTTGAATTACAAAAAACTTCACCTAAACCAGATGTTATCTTTCCAAATAAAATAATTTTCCAAGACCAAATTGAGTTTCCATTTTAATTTCTGCTGTCATTCCTACAGAATGGAGCCTCTGAAGCCTCCCAACTCTGATGGCAGTAGTGCTTGGTGCTTCATTCTCCCTCCTTCATTGCCCTCCCTTGTGCTCAAGAGCTCATCTTTTCAACCCTTTTCCTCCCTAGACAAGGTTGCACAACATTTAGTGTAGAAGGACTGGCATTAAAGGTGGATAAAATGCCTTATTAGCCTGGTTTAAGTAGCTAACCTGTTATTTCCAAACCAGTCATGGGAGGTTGCACAAGATATTTTCATCTTTTAAACAATTATGAATACAAGTCCCTTTGGTACTTAATTTTCAGGTGGCATTCTGCCAGCCACTTTAGTTTGTTACTGATTGTGAGATACAATTAATAATGTGTGGACAGATGAAGGAGAAACTAGATTAACACAAAAAATAGCCCCTCAGGAAAATTTACATTACATTTTAAAAACATGTATAACAGAGAATCTTTCTACCTTTTATTGCTACATTACACTTTTCTCCAGAGCATATATATAACTTTTATGTTTGTTACGTCTCATGATGATGTTCTGCTGCATTTAATACTTTCTGGGTTTCTTCTCAATTTCCTGAATAAATTGCTGGGGAATATATGCCATATGATCCCATTCTGCTGTGCCAGCTACAGCAGAAATGTTTCACCAATATATTTTGGTGGCATTTTTCAAATAACTTGGTAAGGGTACCTAGAGCGGGTTTGTTTGCCTGGATTCACCTAGAATACTGTTTCACATGTGTCTCTGAGAATGATTGATTTTTCTACTCCTCATCTTTCATCTGGGACATGGGACTTACTAGCACGGTTGTCCTAGAATATTGCCACTCTGGATATAGATGGTAATATGGTCACAAATGGCAGTGGGTCTCACCCACTAATGACTTTAATGATCAAGACCATGGTTTTGACCTTAGAGTAAAAATGGGAGTCAGTGGAAACTGAGAGCTTGGAGTGTGCTCTTGCAGCATGCTAAAGACACTTATGGGCTGATGCTGCCCAAACTGGAATCCATTGTCTCCATCTACATTGAGCCAAACAAACTGTACTATTCTAACAAGAGATGGTGATCAGATAACGTACTGCAGCTGGATACCAGCAATGGCCCCAAACCCAGGAGCTGAATGACTCCCTTTTTGGTCATAGATTCTATGTGGTGAGCTAGGAAGAAGGACTACTTTTTTGGCCTGTGTCTAAAACTTTCCACTATTTCTATATGTTTTATTGTTGTCATAATAATTATCAACATGCACAATTTTTTACATAAATATTAATATTCCACAGAAATAGAAGTCCATGAAATGTTTTCAAATAGTATTATTCGCTACCTTTAAATGTCTCTTTTGTATTTGGCTAATTTATCATCAAGATCTGGGTGCCCTGAGTATCAGTTTGCAAAGTGGTTACCATATATTGTTTGTTTTATCCCAATGCAGAGAATGTGTCATTTTTGTTGCCAAAAGAATTTACTAAAAATCATATCTCTGTGCCACTAACACTACAGAAATCTGGGCTTTTTCAAAAGCAAAGTGTCACACATCTGGCTGCTATTCACAATAATCATGCTCTTTTCCTCAGTCAGTAATATCTTTTGGATTATAACCTAATAACACTACTGTGAATTCGGCAGTGAACTTGGATTAGTTGGACATTTTTTAGCTAGAATTTCCTTGCGACATACCTTTCATTTTGAGCATACTCTGATGATATGGAGCCCCTTTGATTTTATTCACGAGTGCTTTATAATGTCAGGCTTAGTTATTAAAGAATGCAGGAAGGCATTTTCTGGACAACATACCTATGTTTCTATACCACAAGTGCCTGGGGTTACTTCTTTACTTTTATATCTACCGTTGGTATGAATTCTGAAGTATGCTGTTGTTTTGTGATTATGCTGCTGAAAAATGATACCATTTTTGCAGATGCAGTTCCTGTAGATTGCACTGCTGAAGCTCATTCCTTTCTCCTTGACATCCTCTTTTTGACCTTCCTTGTCAATATTCAGTTACAGCACAGCTCTGCCCCAAAGAACTTGAAGTCTAGTTCAAACATACACATAAAAAACATACAAAAGCCAGTGGCAGAGGTAGACAACTAATGCCTATCGTAAGGTTTTGCAAATGAGCTTTTCTTGATGATGAATTTGAAGTGAGAGAGCTGCTCAGCTGTCCAGGCTTGGGGTGGGATGGAAGAAGCCAGGAGAGTGAGAACCCCAGAAAGACATTGGCAAAGAGAGTGGGAGTTAGTAAGATGTATGAAGGAGTCAGAGTCAGAGCCATGAAGACCTGGAGGATAAGCTTGGCTTCAATGGAGAGGGGGAGAAGGAGCCCTTGGGGGAACAAACGAGAAGCTAAAGACAGGGAGAGCGCATCTTAGCTGAAACTTTCAGCCTGCTTTGCCCTGAAACGGAAGAGCTCCACCATGCTGCAAATGTTTATCCTTTGGCCGTCCAGTAGCTCTGTGTGGGGGGCTTGGTCAATGAGGAAGTGATCCCTAACCGGTGTTTAGTCCAGTCCTAATAACCTCTCACTGTCACATGCATAGGCAAGAGGAAAAGAAGGAATCAGCTCTTGTAGTTCAAGCTACAGAAAATACAGTCTGGAAGAGCCCTGCTGAGGCTGTATAGCAGGAATTCATTCAAAAATCTCCCCAAATCAAGGCAAACTATCTGGGCAGTCTTCAGATTAGAAGTTGTTGCTCTGTCAGCTGCTGCTTCTCTCCTGTGCTGAAGCACAGGACATAATTTAGGAAAGGAGATCCTCTAGCTTAGGTGCTGCATCATGACTACATGCTGCTGTCATTTGTTGGTTTTCCCCAGCAAAGAATGAAGAAAAGAAAGAATGGAAAAACATGGTTTTAAAAACTGTAGTGGAATTCAGTTAAATATATTAAAATCTATAGCTAACAATTTTATTAAGATACACAAAAAAACCCATGGAGAGGGACAGAAGGGGAATCAGCAAACTGTGTATGTCACATCTCCTGGCTCACTTTACTAGTATGTCCCATCCTACTTTATCTTGTTCTTTATATTGTAAAAGCCACAAGGTCTCTGCGCCCAAATGGAGGTTTGTAAACTACCTTGCACTTTGTGGATGTGTGTTTCACCTCCGCCTGCTGCTCTCCAAATGTCATTCTAGATTGTCTATGTGGGGGGGTCTCGTGTCACCCTCTCAGGTGGATTGTGGCGGGAAACTGCCAGCTTACAGCAACTGATGACATTCTTTAAGAGCCAGCTGAAGACAAAGCGGAAAATCCAGCCATGTCCATGTGTAAATCCTAACTAAGGCATGTGTCATTGATAAACTTTGCTATCGGGGCTCTCAGTTATACTTTATTTATATCAACTTAAAGCCTAAAAGAATGTCACTTTGGCTGCCTTTCAAAACATGAAAGCTGAGAGTATGTGGATTAATTGAAAGGGAAATTAGTCACTCTTATTGCTTTAGAGAATCCAATCACTTTCAAATCCCTGCAACATCAATATGCCTCCCCATGAAATAAATGCCCCAGAGGATTTCTTGTTTTGAACATTGTCTTAATGCAACTCTGTCTAACTACTAAAGCACAGCTCACCTACTGAAGTATGGAAAAGCATCTGGAAGTATAGCTTGTTCAATCAAAATGTCTGAACAGACTTGGAATCGGCACCGTGTTTACATTTTTGTCAGTTATCCCCAAGTGCTCACTGCTAGTAGAAGTCATCTTTTTCCAGGCAGCCTCACATGTCACACAGTACCGGAAAAATCTCATGGAAAGACCCACTTTCCTTTAGCACTGCAAAGAGTAGCAAACCTAAAGCTGTTTACTCTCACTCTCACATGCACATGCCTCTACACATGCCTCTTAGCATCGCCAAGGCGAGTTGTTTCTATAGGTGTAAGAAGACAGTACAGGACCAGAAGTTCATGCCAAGGTGCAACCCACTATGGTGATGGAACCCAACTCCTTTCCAAGGGCTCCTCATACTCCGAATGACCATGACATGTGGCGAGGAGGTTGCTGGGACTCTGTTATGGATAGTCTTCCCCAGTCTCCCAGCAGGTGAATCCAGCTAAGTGATGACAAAGGACCAAAGAGAACAGTAATACATGCAATGGCAAAATGGCTTCAATTGACAGCAGAGCTCTCTCTGGCTCCAAGACTGCTCAGAAGATCTCCCTAGTCATCACTAGGGAGAGTGGCAAACAGGCTGTTTTCTGCTGGGGTCCCTCCTAGATGAAAAGCCTTAAAGCCATGCTCTTGAGCACCTCTCCTACAAAAGATGTGGGAATGGCAGGCTCAGGCACATTGAAGGGAGAGAACGTGAGGGGTGAAAGACCTACTAATCTGTATTCACTTGTATATCTCATAGCTAGCTCTGTTCCTTCAGTAAGGCCCAGATCCCAGTCATCTGTGGAGCCTGGTCTAGGAGCACAGCCTTCCTGAGCAACTCTTCTGATAAAACCAAGGGTGATTCAGGTTTGAGGTGGCATGAATGATGCTGCGGTGGTATGTTGCCCTTACAGAGAGCCTTGGGCAGGTAGGCTTCTCTCTTAGGCACTCAGTTAAGTACCATAAATTAGGTGGAATGGATCTGAATGACAAAATAAGTTACTGATGTACCCTATTTCTCCCACGCCATGTTCTTAACTGGCAAGTAGTGCAGGCCAGCATACTGGCAGGATGATTTTCGTTCATTGCACACACCCACCCTTCCTTCAGGCTGCAGCCTAGCAATAATGGCTAAATTGACTTACTCAAGATAATATCAGATCTGCTGCTTTTCCAGATGGCTGCTTGCTTTAGATGCTTCTTACAAAACTAAAGAAAAATCTGATCAGCCTACTCACTTTTTCTGGGACTTGGTCATGGTCTTGAGACAGACAATTTCTCATGAAAACTGGTAGCAAACTGCATGTATCAAGAGATCTATCTAGCACTGTAGTACCTAGAGTGTCACTGATTCCTCTCCTTGGTTAGGTGGTTCCCCAGACTCTCACAAGTCTGGATTCTTTCTGTATTCACAATCGTATTATTCACAATTTCAATTTCCTCATATTTTGTATTGGCATCATATTTTTCTTCATAATGACACTTAAATTCTCTAACTCTTCTAATATTTCAGCATAGTTACCAACCGCTGGATTTTTTATTGTTGAGGAATTTCACAATCGTATAATTAAAATGAGAGTCTAATAAACTCAGAGCCACTGAGCTATGGTTTTGGATTTTAAACCAGTCATTTGAACTTGTGCTCAGCGCTGTGATAGCAACAGATTCATAAAAGCAGTTTAGGAACAAGTTTTCACTAGGTCACTGTTCATAATACAAAATCTGCTAAGGCTTTTGCTTTGCTCAGAAATAGGTTGAGAAAGCTGAAAAGTTAAAGCCTGCAACTAAAAGTTTGAAGCAAGCCAGTAAACATTTAAGTATCACCTGAAGCATGCAGGTAGCTCCAAAGAAAAATTCCTAGACAAGTTCCTGTGCTTTGCTGGACCTGGGTAAACAGCCGAAGGCGAACAGTTGCTAGCATGATAGTCCCCCTGTCTCCTGGGGAAAGAACAAGTTTGGGGGGGGACACGACACACTGGAAGTATTTTCACTTTCTTTACTTGCCCTTGACTCTAACTGCCAATTTAAATTACTTTGTGGAATGTTTTCTCCCTGTTTTCAAGTTGTTTTTTTCTCTCACGTTAGAGCAGGTAGGAGAAGAAAATGGGGAACTTGTTACATAGAGAGATACATGCAAAGAGCTACCAAACACACAAAGTCAGTCCACTGAAAAAATGTGAAAAATATGTTTCCCCCTAATTTCTTTAAAGTAGGATTAGTAAACTGAGGTGCCCCTGTGCTTCACAACAGCAGGGATGCTCAGATAACAGTGTGGTTTCTAACTTGAAAATAAAATATCCAGTGACAAAAAAATAAAATCAGACTACGGCTTTCTATCAATCACATCTTTTCATGTTATATATAATTTACCTACTTAAATGTCACATGCAAATTACTTCTCTGGGATACCCAAGGGAACAGTAATAATTTATCAAAGTATTCACCTGAAGTTTCCTAAGATTATTCATCTGTCTGTTAGGCTCTGGATAGACCAAATATAGCCACAGGGGCCTTTTTTAAAAATCCAGCACTGGAAGAGTAATTTCTGTTTCAGCAGCAGCCAGCGGGGCCACCTTGTTGCTGCAGCTCTGGATCGAAAAATGTTTTAAAACATCTGTGTCTCCTTCACATGAAAAAAGTGTAAATCAGGGAGAGAGGTGTTGCAAGAAAGGCCATCTGAAGCAGAGGAAACAGAACACACAAATCTCATCCCAGCTTTTTGAGCAGGGAGCATTTAGCACAGGGGAACTCAAGAGGTGCTGTTGAGGAGATCATCCTTCCCGGAGTAGTGGTGATGCTGTTTGCAGCTAGCCAGTGTTGCCATATTTCATTACTCCTGTGCCCCTGTGTTCAAAGGTAGAGGTTGGTAGACCTTTCCTTACTTCTACAGTATGCATGACAATAATGGAAGCTCATGGTTTTCTCTATAGATAGCATAACATTTTTTCTGCTTTTGCAAAAGGAGGCGTAGGGTCTATCTCAGAGAGTCCTTCCCCTAAATCCAGCCCCATAACTTCCATCTACCCACTCAAGATAGGCTCTTCATTCATTGCCTTATTTAAGAAGCTGTAATTGGTTTGGTCAGGTGCTATCTGTTTGGTAAATGAGGCAAAGGGTAGTTTGAGCTAGCTGATTACAAGTATCAGGTGAACTAGTGGAATTTTCTGGGTGTTCATATTTCTAGTCCATTTTCCAGCCAACTTTCTCAAAGTATTTTGCAGGTGTTCCTGTGGGAATACTCACAAAAACTTTCCTTGGCAAATTTCATCAGCATCTGTAGTGAATAGCGAGAGAAACTGGGGTGAAGAGTCATTTAGACATTGATCAATGGGACCGGTGATCTGTTTAAAGCCAAGTACAAATTTAAGTGATTTACCACACCGAGCCTTCAAATCTTTGCCAAATGTCATCCAGAAAATTGATGGTATCTCCTACAGCTCTGCCAGGCTCAGGCTTTAATTATTATAGCAAGCTACTGTTTAATTTAGTAAAAAAATATCTGATAAGCTGGGAAGAAAAATGAACTGGTTTTGTGATGGACTGCTGCACATGGAAATCTTGTGTGATAGTGGTACAAGGTGGGACTCAATCTGGTTGAGTCCCCTGGAGAAGGGACCCTAAAGGTGGAGTGTGTTTGCAGAGAATCTGTGAAGCAGAGGGATGGACGTCTTCTGGGTAAATCCTCTGTTGTCAGGCTATAGAATTTTTTAAATAAGAGGCAAATTTCACCACAGTGGCATTCAGTAATTCCGTATTAGGCGTGGTACAGTCTATTTTAAAATCAGTACTTTGTTTCATTAAAGCATATGTGTTAATGCAAGGTTATTCTCCATTAGTTTGGAAGACAGTAAAAGGTAAATGTCAGTGAGCAGGACAAAAGAAGCCAATATTCTTGGCAAGTTTTGTTTCCTGTGACAGCCAGGCTTGTCTGCCTTACAAAGTACAATGCAGACCTCAGAGTGGCCATACTGCCTTCAGCTAGCTCAATCTGAATTAGCTCTAATGACACCCTTAAATACCACAGTGCCTTTAGCTTTTTGAATGTGACTCTTGCCTGTTCAGGAAGCCTTGTCCTCACTGTTAGGTTGGTTCATCAAGAAACAGTGGCCTAAGAGTCAGTCTGTTGGCTGTAAGTATGGGTGCCTTTCCTTCCACGTATGTCCCTCTAGTTACAAGGGTAACCCAGTCTCTCAATTTGCTAGTGAAATTAATATAATTCTAAATCCCCCCCTTTTTTCTTCTTCCTCAGAGGAAGAAGGGAACCTTCCCTGCTCAACCCATAGCACCTTTTAAGGGTCTGGAGCACATTTTACCACTGTCATTTTCCTGTACTACTGCATGGTGACACTCAGAGGTCACTCACAACCACAGTATAGTGGAGAGCTGGGCTGAGGGGAACCTCATGAAATTCAACAAGAGCAAGTGCAAGGTCCTGCACCTGGAGAGGAACAACCCCAGGCACCAGTACACGTTGGGGGCTGACCTGCTGGAAAGCGGCTCCACTGAGAAGGACCTGGGAGTGCTGGTGGACAGCAAGCTGAGCCTGAGCCAGCACTGTGCCCTTGTGGCCAAGAAGGCCAAGGGTATCCTGGGCTGCATTAAAAGGAGTGTGGCCAGCAGGTCGAGGGAGGTCATCCTGCCCCTCTACTCTGCCCTGGTGAGGCCGCATTTGGAGTACTGTGTCCAGTTCTGGGCCCCTCAGTTCAAGAAGGACAGGGAACTGCTGAAGAGAGTCCAATGGAAAGCTATGAGGATGATCAGGGGCCTGGAACATGTCCCTTATGAGGAAAGGCTGAGAGACCTGGGTTTGTTCAGCCTGGAGAAGAGAAGACTGAGGGGGGATCTCATCAGTACTTATAAGTATCTGAAGGGTGGGTGTCAGGAGGATGGGACTGGACTCTTCTCAGTGGTGCCCAATGACAGGACAAGGGGCAATGGGCACAAGTTGGAACACAGGAAGTTCCACCTGGATATGAGGAAAAACTTCTTTCCTGTGAGGGTGCCAGAGCAGTGGAACAGGCTGCCCAGAGAGGCTGTGGAGTCTCCTTCCCTGGAGACATTCAAACCCCGCCTGGACGCGGTCCTGTGCCCCCTGCTCTAGGTGTGCCTGCTCACGCAGGGGGCTTGGACAAGATGATCTCTAAGGTCCCTTCCAACCCCTACCACTCTGTGATTCTGTGATAAGCACTACTAAAACCAACTGCTTCTCCGTTAAATTCAAGAGCTGAAGTTAAGTGTTACACTCATTGCAACACTCATCTCTATTTAAGTTTTTTTCTTCCCTCTCTGTTTGGCATGTAAATGACATAATTTGGCCTGCTGTATTAATTGCAGGATAAGAAGCCGACTTGAAAATCCTTTAGCTGATATTTTAATTAGTATTTTTTCAAGAGCACGCTCTTCTTGCTCTAGAATTTAATCTATTTATGCCATCATACTCTTCTTATTATATGAACCAAACTAAACCAGGCCAAGGTTGTCTGTGGTGCTGCATGGCATTAGTGGTGTGTTTGCTGAGCACGCCCTGATGTCACCTAACCACAGGTACTGGGTGCTGTGGGGTAGCTGAGATGTTCACACAAGGGTGGCATATATGACGCAGCCTGAGACCATACCCTTGGCAGTGGGAGAAGATGGCTCTGAGGACTAAGCACCTATGAGTAAGTGCCCTTGCTCTCTGCATTTGTTTTCTCAGGCAGAGATCTCTTTTGAACAGGAGCAATGGATCTGATTCTGCGCTCCTACCAGTTGTGACCCCTCAGATGTGTCATCTCGTGAAGGAGAAGCGCATGGTGTGTGCTCCTTTCTGCTGCCTGTACAGCCCTGATAATGCTGACAAATAAATAACAACAAATAATATACTTTCCTTAAGTTCTACTTGTCACATATTTTGGCTCATGATCAAAGAATTAACCTGTTTGTTTTTTTTTTTTCAGCAGAACTTCAGATCCTTCACCTGGTTTCTTCATCTTCCTTCTAATATGTTAAAAAATTAGGGCTGACCCTTGTAAACTGCTGCATGCGCATTGGGAAATAGCTGACCCAGTGCCCTCCGGGGTCTCTGGGCATGGAAACACCTCTGGCTGCAGCGTCAGCCGTGGTGGGGGAGCTCCCCGCCAACAGCTGTGGTGCAAGAGCCATGCACATCTCAGCCAGCAGTTAAACTGTCAAAACAAGGATTGCTTGGGCTCCGGGGAGCTTGTTCTTGGCTCTCCATGTGGAATGACCGTCATCCCTCATCCTTTACCCATGGCGTGAGGAGCACAGGTCCCAGAGCGTGGCCAGAGTGCTGTGGGAGTCAGCTCCAGATGGGTTTGTGTAGCCTGTTACATGGTGTACACTGTTTTTCACTCCCTCTCTGTGCTTGGAAAGAGAGCAGTATTCCTGGCTTTTTTGCCTGTTTTCACAGCCATATATTCGTACAGGGTTTTTACCCTGGCTAGTGTGATTACAAAGGAAATAGTGCAGTAGCCCCTCAAATTGAAGGAAAAGAGCAAATCAAAACACACATCAGTCTCCTTAGCCAGAGTGCCAGCTACCACAGAGCTGGGGAAAATGCCGTGCACGTGATTTTGCTGCATGTGAAAATGAAGGGAAGGGAAATGAAAAAATATACCACCATGTCATTTAAAAATGCGTACCTACAGAGTTGAAGCAACCACGAGTGATGCTGTGCAGATGGTTTTTCTCTTGCCAGGGAGAAGTGTAGTGGGGCCAGAGTCTTTTAATCTGTCATATATATAACCTAAGATTTACAGTTGGAATCAGACTTGAAAATGTAAATGGATTTTCAATTGCAGAGTCTGCGCCATCATAATAGCTTTCATTCAGAGCTTTGTCTGGGTAGAACAACAGCTGTTCTGCCTGTGTTTTTTCTTGGCTTATTTTATTTTTAGACTTTTCTCATATGTAAAATGCCAGGAGATGGACACAGACTGGGAGACCTCGTGGTGATGTCTGCTAAATAAATATAGTGCTCCCAGTGATGCTTGAGTGAAACTTATGTTTAAAATGTTTTCTTCCTTATCTAACATTGCAAAACACACAGAAGGAGGGAGTTGATTTTGGCTGAAGAGCCCTGACCTGGACTTTTGACCACCTTCCTACTCCTAACATGGCTAATCTGAATAAAATGGGATGCAGAGATCTGATCTGACTTTGAAATTAGCTTTTTGCTTGAAATCACTAGCTGGTGACTGTAGAGAGTCCCCTGGAGGCTCCAGGTTTTGCCCATTAAAGTTAAAAATTGGGGAAAGCTGGTAGTCACTCATCTAAAAATGCCACCTTTAAAATCCCTACCCAAGAAAAGCACTTGGGTATTTGAACTCTTCCTGTTCAAATGCAACAATTGTCTATCTGTTTTTTAAAACCAAGCTACCTCCTTTTTGTTTCAATAATTGCTCTTTTTAACATCTGTACATTTCTGCTGTTTATTACGATTATTAAAGATGCATGTTTGACTGTTCATAAAGTGCACCTGTCCAAATGTGGATACCAATGAGAGTTTAGTACGGAAATAGGAGTTACGAGTCCAAATACCATTGTGGACCTGTTTCCCACTGCACACATTGTTTTGTTGCTTGGAGACCTGCTGTATGTTCTTGCCTTAATCTCTTCCACAGTCAGGCTCTGTACTTCTAATATAGCTGGAAAACTAGAGAATATTCTGTGTTTCAAAACTTGTGTAGGAGGAAAAGGATGTGTAGGAAAAAACAACCAACCACCAAAACAAAAGCCCCAAACCACCTCCCTAGAGACCTGGAGGCACCAGGAATTTTTGTTTGTGCTGGGAAAGTAGTACATGACTTCAGGCACCAACTGAATGGCATGCTTCTCTCGCAAGGCAAGGATGTATTCTTTTCACAACCGAGAATGGGAATTACGAGAACCACAACAGTGCCCTGTTATATTGTTTCTGAGAAGAGAGCTCCTCTGTGGTTGATCTTACTAGAAACCACGATGAGAACATCAGGGTTCATTTTCCTCCTCAATCATTCTCCATCTATTTGTCTTCTCCTCTCTATCTGTCCCTTTCTCTTTCTCTGTTCCCTTTTGTTGTGGTTTAACCCCAGTTGGCAACCAGGCACCACACAGCTGCTCACTCACCCTCCCCTCGCCTCCGGTGGGATGGGGGAGGGAATCAGAAGGATAAAAGTAAGAAAACTTGTAGGCTGAGATAAGAACTGTTTAATAATTAAAAAAGAATAAAATAAAATAAAATAAAATAAAATAAAATAAAATAAAATAGAAATAAAAATTGTAATGAAAAGGAAAACAACAAAAGAGAGAGAAAGGAACAAACCCCAGGAAAAACAAGTGATGCAACTGCGCACCACATACCAACTGACATCCAGTCAGTCCCCAGGCAGCGATTCCTGCCCCCTGGCCAGCTCCCCCCAGCTTATACACTGAGCATGACGTCATATGATATGGAATATCCTTTTAGTCAGCTTGGGTCAGCTGTCCTGGCTGTGCTCCCTCCCAGCTTCTTGTGCACCTTCTTGCTGGCAGAGCATGGGAAGCTGAAAAGTTGACTTAGTATAAACACTGCTTAACAACAACTAAAACATCAGTGTGTTATCACATTATTCCCATCCTAAATCCAAAATGCAGCACTATACCAGCTACAAGGAAGACAATTAACTATCCCAGCTGAAACCTTTTTGTCCTCAACTCTTCTGTCTACCTTTTTTCTCTCTTATCTCCCACAGTTCCTTTGAAACACCTCAGGCGTGCAGGGTTGCCCCAGTCTATCAGAAGATGGACCAGCGACAAGGCTGTACCTGCAGTTTAGTTTGCTTCGCCAAGCAGATAGCACTAAGCTGTCTGCTGTTCAAATATCAGTTCATGCTGTTCTCACAGGCATTAATCCAGGAACATTATTTGCCTGCTACAATGGGATACTGCAATGCCAAGGAATATTTTGTTGGATTTCCACCTCCAGGCTTTTATTTTGACATTAAAAAAAAGTGGACAAAAATACATTTTTACCATTCAGAAAAAAAAACAACAACTCATCATCTGTTTTATATGACTGTGGGTAATAGAGCTGGAATTAAGGAAGTGTCATCTTTGCAATATGCACAAATTCTGAATGAGAGGGATTCCCAAAGAAACTTCTTCCAAAGTCACATTTCAGATTTGCAGATTCTACCAGCAGGACCTCTGGCAAGGCTGGCAGGAGCATGACTGTGAATGCGGGGAGTTTGGAAGCAACTCTCAGCAATTCTTGGAGCCTGGAACCACATGGATGCCAGAGTAGCAGATTTGTGCCTTGGCAGGACAGAGAGGTCAGAAAAAGTAGAAGTCTCATGCTAATCTCTGAATCAGAGATTTTAATCTGTTGAAGATCAAGGGCCTAAGTGTGACCTGCACTTAGATTCTGCTCTGGTGCAAAACCAGACTAAGTGTGCTTAAGCTCAGACCTACAGACTAATTTTTCAAATGCCTTATAAAATGTGGCACTACCTTATAAAAAGCCAAGCACTTGTAACCTACTCTAATTCAGCAGGAAACCATCCTCTATACTCATTTGTTGCTCCCTGTCTTCTAGCAGTACTAACAAAAAAAGAGTATGGAGACTTCCACCATTCAGCAAGAAGCCCAGCATGTCCTCAGATAATCCCTTGTGGGGCTGGGTGATGGGACCAGCGCCAGGCTCGGTCGTCAGTGCTCCCTGGCTGGTGAGAGGGATGTGTTTGTTCCCAACCATCCCTTACTGCATCTCAAGATGAATGGCTCCACACTGACCACTACAATGGCTTGACGGTCCCAGGAGAGATGCTATTTAAGCTAAAAGATGGCACTGGAATGAGAACAAATGTGTCTAAGCTGGACATAATTGCATTCACGCTGGTTATAAAAAGAAGGTTCCTAATAAAGTTTTTGAAGAACAGCCAAAATGATTAAAGGGCCAAAGAAACGCCTAATTATTTTTAAAGTAGAACTTCATTTTTTTTTTTAAGATTTATTGAAGTTGGGCTGCAGAGGAGTCAATAGTCTCAGCAGTCCTTTAACCTTATGCCTGCTGATCAAGGGTTCTCTTGGTAATTTAGTGTCATTTGTTAACTCTTACTTACACACGACGTTGCTCTCCACTGGGCTCATGTTGCTCTGCTGTGATCACACTGAGCTCTGCTCTCCAAAACAGCAGCAGAAATGGCCACCTCCCGTATGGTGATGTGGGAGAGACACCATTTTGTTTAATTTAGCATTGAAAAGTCCACTCCCTTCACTGAGGTGTATGAATGCTATTTTGGTCTATGCCAATGTTTGTTTCATTGGAAAAAATCACCTCTAAAAATCATCCCCCCAACATATGAAAACAAAATCCCCCAAACTGGGACATTAAAATGAAGCATATTCTTGAAAAATCTCCTATTTACTCCAGTCACAAAATGGGGCTGGTAATACTTACATGTCTCTGAGAAGCCCCTTAGGTAAGAAAATCCTCACGGCATGCAAGATCTTCTCTAAAAAGAGCATTATTTGCCTAGTGATTTGCTTTTATTGTTCTTGTATTAAAAAAAAAAAACCCTCTACACAAATTTTGGAATGTTACACTGAGTTTATTTTGAAGAAATCAAAGAATGTTTTTTTCATCTCTGAGCCAGATGGAAAGAAAAAACAAACGTATTCCACCCTAACAAAGAAAACACATGACAACTTTCAAAAAATTTTTTTAGCCAAGTTTTTTTTTTTTTTTTTTTTTTTTTTCACTAAAGAGCATGGAAAAAGTGAGGTGGAGATGGTGAATGAACAAACAGGCTCTGGTTTTAGGAAGGCCCAGTTTCTGGGGAGCAAGGGTTTTGTCCATAAGGCACTGTGCTTTCCCGTCTATAGATACCCAAACTACCTCTGAGTGAGTGTGGGTAAGCACTGGGAGCCTACAGCTGTCTCCTCCTCCCACACCCGCCTGGACCCTGGGAGGAGTGGGGTGTCCCAGTGGGGAAGAATGCCAGGCATGGATGGCTGTCCCGCTGTCCATCCCTCACCAGAGTTAGCCCCGACACCTGCATGCAGCGGCACAGAGCCTGCTCGGGGGGCAGCTGGACATTTGCAGAGGAACAGATATCTCCAGGGTGCACAGAGACACCCGCAGAAGTGAGAGGGAAAAAAGCAAAGCAAGTCTGGAGGCCGGGGCTGGAGACATTTTGTTCCCTTTGGATGCTACATCTGCGTGAGCTGCTGTGCTTTTAACCAAGGAAGCTGCACTGAGGAAAAGTGGTTTTGTTTTCTCACACATGAATCAACTCGGCTGCCTTTCCCCTACTCGCTGCAGAGCAGTTTCCTCCAACAGCCAGCAGCCACCCTCTGACCAGCTCCTCTCCTTGCCAGTGATCAGAGACCAGTTCCTGGTACTTGCTAAAAACAGAGGAGCTACTTGCCAAGAACAGAAAATTAAAAGAGGAGGTCAGCCATCTGAGAGAGAGAAACAGCAAGATCAGACTAGCCATTATGAACAGCCAATTTAAGCTAGACAATAACGGCTAATCTAGGGACTGATCCTGCTCTACTCAAGGCAAGACATCCTTTACTTGGGAGCCCATCTGAGATGCTTTGTGTGCTAGGACAGTGAACTGCAGGAGGGAATTCTTGCTTCTCCAGACCTTCTTAGAGTTCTTGTTCAGCTCAGACCTTTAAAACCAAGTTTCTAGCACCTAGATTCTGCAAGAACAATACACTAAAACTGCAATTAAGGGATAAAATAGCCACAGTCATGCTTAGAACTAGGACGATGTAAGTGAGAAGAAAGGCTTTAATGAAAATAATTTTCATCAGTTTGATTTTTAATATGTACGAATGCTTCTGGCTCCACATCTCTCCGATCTCCACATCTCTGTTACACAAGCATGCACAGAATAAACAACATTGACTTCCGTGTCTCAGCTTAGTGCTTCCTTTATTGGAACATTTGCAGGTATTTATAGACATCAAAGGGGATGAGAGTTTCAGATTTATATGCTCTAATCAGCTGAAGATGTTTCCAAATAAATTAATGAAAGAAGTCAGAAATGACATTAAGAAATCCAGCGCTGGATGTAAATCGCAATGACTTTGCACCCTCTCCACCTTCCCCTCCCCTTCCTGCAACAGTCCCAGTGCTTGCCAGGGTATATGAACTTGCATTTAGTTTGATGTAAAACAAGCAAAAGAATGATGGAAATGTGTACTCAGTATGCCAAGTTACAGTATTTGTGCATAAGAAGGAAAGCCAAAACTCAAGCTGGGACAAAATGATTTCCTATCACTTAAAACTTTCCATACAACCTGCATTATCAGTCAAATCATACAGAAAGCAGACTTAATGGGGATGTTTTCCAGACCCTGTGTGGCAGCTCTGACTTTCATGACAATTTCTTGGCCCTTTCTGGTGTCCTGCTTGCAGCCCTTGCCAATCTCCTTTCTGTGACAAGTTCCTGAGCTGTCTTAACACTCTCCTGATCCTCCTAGTGATTTCAATCTTTGTTGCCATTTGACACCTCTGTTTCCCTCCTGCAGGAATACTGGGCCAGAAGGATAGTCTGCCTCAGCCCGCCTGGCTGCTCAGGCCAGGTTTTAAGGATGACTGAATACGCGAGGCACGCAACTGCAGCATCCCTCTCCAGCCAGTTTTGCCTAACAGCTACACTTCCCTTCAAACGTGTGAACGGAGAGCTTGAGCCAGGCACGTTTCGTTTCTCACTTAAAGCTGGACAATTAGAGCATTATTATAGATAATTACAACCCAGCATTGACATTCACTTTGAAATGAGTATTTAATTCATAAATGTGCTGCATCCTTAAACTGTCCTAGCTCAATGGTTATTTCCGTTTTAAGGCCACCCAACTGCCTGCAGTTTAGCATAGCTGCTGTGCTAGTTTTCAAAGAGCTAAGCAGCTATCGCTGATAAACAATCATTTCTGTAACCTTGTGAAGGCATTAAGTGCAGTTATAGCTGTTGGTCACCACTGCACAGAAAACCTCTTTAGAGGGAGTGGAGGACACTAGATGACTTTTGGATCATCTCATCTCAGTATGTACCATCACTCTATTACTGAAGGAAGAGAAGGATGAAATCGGGGCAAAGAAACAGTACAGAGGCTTACACAGAGGTTTCTCGTTAACTTCTTTTGTGGACAGAAGTCTATCACATCAGTAAAAAAGCAGGAAGAACGTCATTTAATGTAGCAGATGCTCAGAATGGGCTTATTTCACCTAAATAAGTCAACATTCAAAACAAAGGTAGCAGTGCTCCTAACTCAGTGTGCCTCCGCAAAGCTCCACTCACCAGGGTTTGTGAGGCTCTCTGGGCATGCAAAGTAGTAGTTTTCTGCCTCGTTCTCCAAAAATAGAAGTTTAACATTATCTCCACAGACACTGTGTAAATATATTTGTAAACACTACAGTGTATATCTACACACAACTCCTAGGTACAGCATGACAGGGTGTATGGCAGAATCCTGTTGTATTCAAAACCTCATAAAAAGCCAGAAGAAAAGTCTCAGGAAATCCAAAATGTCTGGAGAAAAGCCCTGCCTCCAAGATGGCGACACGTGGTTTCTGCAGCTGCAATACACAGACCTTTCGCTTTTAATTAAACACATGCAATTTTCATGTTGTTCCTGTCTCATATCTAATACATACCACAGGACAGATTCCCAAATGTAACATTTTGTGTATTTTCTTTAAGCAAATTATAGTTAAAATTAAAAAGCCATTCCCCCCGAATGAACACTGGAGGGAGTGTGGGATGTAGGAAAGCAGCAGGCTTTAATTGATTGGTCTTAGGAGCAATATTTGAAAATCCAAAGTACAAAATCTTGTCTCTTTCCAACAGAGCTGGAGTATTTCAACAAACTTATCTGCATTCAGCCAAGGTAAACTGCAGGTCAGGAGGCAACGGAAAAACAACTCTCCTTCCCAAGAAGGCAAAACAACTTCCTTCGTGGTATAGTGTGTGGCCGTTCAAAGACTATAAAAATTGGGAACTGAAACCATGGTTTCTGCTAACGAACCTTAACTGGTTGCTAATTTTTAAAATTCCTGATAAGCAGCGCTACTGCCTAGACAACGGCTCATGGGACTGTGGAGGAAACTGGCTGGGTGATGATATCATCTGATTAGCCACACTGCTTTCTGTTTTGAAGCATATTTTATTTCCTAGTTTGTTTGGGAGACAAGTACTGGTCCAAGAAAACAGGGAGATCGATTTACAAAGCACTTTGGAGAAGTGCAAGTTGATTAGACTTTTCTGAGTATAGCATGTTTTCCTTACCAAATTTTGAAATCTGTCTTAAAAAGAAACATATTTCAGTGTGTGCAGCTCCTTTGTTTCTGTTTTCATAAAATCCTTCATCTGACTTGCAACGTGGGTAGCACCTACTGGGGTAGAATTCCTCACAAGAATGGAGAAGGAATGAAAACATCTCAAAGTCATTATAAAAACTCGGAGGTTTACTTCTGTGGCATTTTCTCATGAGTAAAAGGAAGGCAGGATGGCAGGCAGGCAGGAGGGCAGGAAAGCAGGCAGGCTGGAAAGAAGGAAGGTAGACAGGCAGGAAGGCAGGCAGGGTGGAAAGGAGGAAGGCAGGCAGGTAAGCAGGAAGGAAGGAAAAGCTTTTATTAACATGGTCTTTGCATAGTACCCTGATGGAACACTGGCTGTGATCAGAGCTATAGTGAGTATCTAGTCCTTAGTCAACTTAATTGTTACACACGCAGACTGGACTGCATATAATAAGGAAAACACTATCTAAAATCTGCTTTTAAAAGTTATTTAACCAGAACAAATTATCTGGGAAAGTACAAATATTTCTAACTGGAAAAATATTTCTCTATAGCTGAGCTAGGCCTGACAGCAAACCTTAATGGATTATTAGTACCTTTATTGTTTTCTTTGGCCCCTGTGCACTATATTTGTAAAAAAAGTCAGTAAAAAAGAGAACAATTGTAAAAAGCAAATATTTTGTACAAAAATACAAAGTTTTAAAAGCTCTTAAAAGTATATTCCATATTATTGATAAGAGTTGGACTATATATATATATTTATATAAAATCTATATATTCGTGTATCTGTATAATTTTCCTACATTTGGGATTTTAGCAAATGAAACATACTGTTTACACAGTTGCTTTATATGTTTTTCTATATGAGTGGCCAACAGTCTTACTCAGATTGACAGAATGTCTTTTCTCAGAAGACACAAGTTGCTTATGTATGTGGTTACTGGTTGGGAAGAAAATCTATAACAGAATAAGTCCAATGGTATTTCCTGATGCTGTGGGTTGATAGGCCTCGAATAATTGCAGGATGCTGGAGAAGAGTTGCTGCTGAATTCCTTTATGTATTTAAACCAGTTTTCAGTGCTTGCTTTTGTGTTTTGTTTTGTTGGTTTTTTTTTCAATTTTGGTAGGCAAAGTTGCTCTTTCCAAGGATTTTCTTCTTTAAGTAAATTTCCCAAATATGTAGGTATCTGTAAAGTCACAGCCTATTACACTCCAAATACTTGCCCTACAGTATGAGAAGAAAAAAACATGTAAAAAGCCTGTGAAAATTAAATGCATTTCCAAAAAGAAAACTTACAGAGATCAAGGTATGTTAAAACTTTAAGTGGACTCATATTTAGATCCTGTAAGTCCTGGAGGATAAATATTTGTAAACCATGAAGTTTTCCTAAAATAACAAATATATGTAGGAAAATGAGGGCAAATTACATGGTTACTTACACATGGCCTTCACTCTGGACACCCAAACAGAGTTATACACACAGAAAGCTTATTTAGCACTTTGTTTTGCTTTGTTTTAGGGGCCATTTTTTGTGGATGGGATGTTGTTTTGGCTCTAGCTGACGTTTCCATCTGCCTTCACTGAAATTCAGCCTACACATTCGCAACTGGTGCAGTCAGGCAGCCTTGGCAAAGCAAGGTTTAACTAGGTTGTATGGAGGAGATAATGTTTTGGGCAGAGCCCCACCATGAATGCAAATACCACCTAGCTCTGTGATGATGGGGCTGGGCTCTAAGCAGCCATGTGAACAACCTGCCCTCTGCCATTGCAGAAATGCCTGTGTAACCAGGAAGAGATGCCCCGTGGCAATCACCTGCGTGACTGCTTGGCCACACTGGCAGTTTATGAGTCCTTCACTCCAGCTGCAACAGATGAGTTGCTTGTGGCCTGTAGACCCAGCCTCTTAGCCCTGTGGGACATCTCTTGACAGCACTGGGAATTTTAAGACCTCCTTAACAGTCACCAAGTGCCTCCTGTTGCACAAACTCTCAAAACAGAGTCCTTTTGGTTTTCAAAGGCTGGTCCCTGAGCCATCCTAAGGCCAGCCTTCCCCCATGCATGGCCATTGAGCCTATAAAAACAGCTTCTACTGTGGTCACGGTCTGGAGCACACATGCCAAATCACACTTGAAATTTTAGGCATGTTGGAAGTCTACAAGAGATGGTCAAGATGCAGAGCAAGCTATGCCTACAGCCAGCTTGAAGGCTGCTCTTTCCTTGTCATGAAAGGGCACAAGGGCACAAGGTTTATTGCAATAAATCCAGCATCTGCATCATGCAGAGCATTAGAAAAGCCCACATTGGGCTGGATCTCAGTAGAAGTGCTCCAAGTGTGATTCCCCCTCTTCTTCAACACGGCACTGCCATAGCATCTATGCTTATCCCTGGATTTTCTCCCCTCTAGCTGTGGAAAACTTACTTGAATTTTGCCTGTGAGGGGTAGAGTGAAATAATCAAACCAAGTGCCTTGCTTACCTTTGTCCATGTCTTTTTCACAAATGAAATTGTTAACATCTTCACAGTAGAAGTCATTCCAGAGCCCAGCATAGATTAACCCAGCGCAATCTTCCCCTGGCCCATGCCCGTGGCTCCAGTTATCAGGTTGCCCAGTTTTCCAGTTTCTTTCCACCAAAAAGCAAGAGGTATGATTGCACAATGCAGCACACATGACATTTTTTTCACAAGAAATTAACAAAAACATCATGAGATCTGTTCTGAACGGGAAATACACACTGAAACAAACAATACATGACTCTTGCTGAAAATGGAAAACAGATGTATTACAGAGAAGGGAATCTATTCGGCCTCAGGCTGCCAAAATGCAGAGACCTAAAATTAGACCGATGAACTTTATTTTAGTTTCTGAATGTATATGCACATAGAGTGGGAGTGTCCCATGCTCCATGTGCCTTGCTCCAATCCTGCAAACCCTGCGTTCCTGCTGGCAGATGGGACTGAGAAGAGCCAGCAGGCTCATGAGTGCTACCCAGCATGGCAGCACCCTGCCATCGCTCACTGCTAAGGCGCTCATCCCTCTGACTGCACCGAGGCACGCCTCTCAAGAGGCACAGCAAAGATTTATCAGCTTTTCAGACCCATATTTGGATGTGAAGTGAATTTTTGGACTTACAAGGAATGTACAAAGTATATATACATGTATCTTTTGAGATCATTAGCTTTGATGGTGAAACTTAGCACAGCATGTAAAAAGCTTGCAGCAAGTGTTTCCTCATCCTGTTTTTGTTTAACAAGTGAGAAATGCCTCCAAACTCCAGACTTAAAAGCTCCATTTTCCTAAAGAAACAGGTTTTGTGATTGCTGGCTGATATGGTCCATGCTCAGCTAAAAAAACACGTCTGCCTGACACAGAGCATCTGACCAGGCACCTGGAGGACACACAGCCTTCCAGAAGTAATGAAGTATTTTGAAAATCAGTAACTGACAGCTCTGAGGTTATGACAGGGCACCTAAAATCTCGGTGTAGTAGAAACCTATTGAAAGCAGTGGCTGAAGTGGGAATCAGTCACAGTGCTGCCGTAAAGAGAAAGATGAAAATGGGCAGGAAGAAAAAGGGAAAAATATTACAGCTCATTTGAAATACATCTGACTTTTTCCATGTTTCTCATGCAAATGAACACCAATGAGATCACAGCTAATCATTTCATAACATCTGACTGGCTGTAGCCTGTTTTTCTGGAACACAGCATGCTCAGCTCTATAAACTCTTTAGTCCACTCCTCGGTATTAAAACTTTGGGTGGTTGGAATCTGTTCTATTTAGGACAAATAAGGTGTAGCTCTAGGATTCCTGGAGAGCTGCCAATTCAGTTCTCAGCTGGCCAAAGCTTAGACACCCTCATTTTATGCATTTTCCTTATGTTTAATGCTTTCTACTTGGATTTGGGTTTTATCTAAAGGCTGGTCATTTTTTATCAGAGTGAGCACTCTATTTATAGCCAGTTGTAATGCAAATAAGGAAAATTCAAACCAAGACAGCAAAACTGTCTGTGCTTTCCATCTCAACTTTGTAATAAAAGTCAGGAGCAAACGTTTTGGCAAGAAACACTGCGCTATGTAGTTCTGCAATTCTTTCATTCAACATTAAGTTTTCTTCCTGGCAAGGAAAGAAAGCCTTGTGCATGGAGAAGGGAGAGAGAAAAAAGCAGTTCAACACTGTAACGAATTCAGTAACGAATTATTTCATTGGCATCTAAAACCCCTTGGATCCATTGGGTAATTTCTAGATGCTGCTTTTAGAAGTGTCAGCAAGAGTGGTAGCATCTGCAGAAAATAAACACCATTGTTTTTTATTTACGTACGAGTAAACTGGTAAGGATCCATCCAGCCATCTCCATTCATTTTCCTTCTCTGAATCCGTTAGTCCAATCCAGAAGCTGCCTTTCCCCATAATCTGCCTTTTTATCCATTGCTGTGGAAGAAAGATCTTAGTCCATAACAAACAAACACAACTGTCTTTGAAGCCAATAAGCTACTCTGGTTTCATGAGCATCTTTGTTATCAGAATAGGAAGGTCCAGAGAAATTTTTCTAAGCTGAAGATATGTTTCAGGAGTCCGCCTTGTGACCCCTTGCCCACACTAGAATCCATCGCAGTGTTTGCATGTGAAGTAGAGAGTCAAGCATAAAAATTAGGTTAAATAAAGTCACAGCCAACGTCTTATAGATACAAACTGAAAAAAACCCCAAAGAGTAAGTAGTTGTATCTTGATGTCCCCACTGCTATGTAGCCACCAAATAATGATGTTGAACAGTAGTAAAAGTATAGCTAGATTCACAGTTAGATTAAAAATATTTTTGTGTCACAGTAGTCATAGGCTGCATGTAGTAAATCAGACAATATAAAATTAGATTATGTTCACCACTGCAAGAAATACATTCTGGATAATATGCAAGGCATAACAGACTCTGTATTTAAAGGTTCAAAACTCCTACAATTCTCACTAGCCTTTCTGGCTGCTCTGTGCCCACCACCTTCAGGGTCAGCACCAGCTCTGCCCACACTGCCCTTTTCTGCACATGGAGAAGCTGCTGAGCAGGCAGAGGGTGGACAAAATGCTAACTGGAGTCAATCACTGTGTCTGCTTCACTATATAAATTCATGATGTTCTCAGCTTCCCACTTGCCTTGTGGCTTCCACATGTTAAAGAATTTCAAACTCTCTCCTTGAAAAACAGAAAGAGAAGGTAATTACCTGCTCCTCTTTGTTGTTTATGATAACCAAGCGTGATGCCTTTTCTTCACAGAATAACTTTGCCTCTTCAAAAATTTCTCTTTCAATTGAAAAGTAGTAGCACTTTTCTGTATAGTTCTTCCAGTGAGGAGAACAACCTGTGATGTGAATTTTTTGTGTTAAGCCAGATGCTGATAACTCAACGGGTCAGTGGTAACTTTCTGCATGATAATAAGTGGAGGATCCCATACTCATCTACAGCATGCTGCCACCTAAAGTACTTACATACAGTTTGGGAATTTACTTATTAGGATCCTGACTCTGTGAAATCAAGGCTAAACTGCGTGTTCAAGGGGATTATTTATTACTCATACCACTGCCAGCTTTTCTTTTGCCGTAAACATTAACTTAAACCAGTTTCAGGTAATCAGGAGGAAGACCAACAAGTATGGCTTCACTTAACAGGGCTCTTTGTGATAAATCCCAGAGATTTAGTCTAAGGTAGCAGAGGTTATTTGTATGAATAACTAAGTGGTGAGCACCCTCCACTACATATATTTGTATCTCAGTAAGGTGTGTTGAGAGCTTACCATTAGCTTCGGGCACTGACGTAGGTTCACTTTGTAGTGCCATTGGCATCCCTGGACCTGGTGGCCCTGGTGGTCCAGGTAGGCCCTTTGGACCAGGCAGCCCAGGGACTCCAGGTAGCCCAGGTAGTCCTCGAGGTCCAGGTACCCCTGGCTCTCCCACAGTTCCTTGCAGGCCTTGAAACCCTGGTGGACCTTGTGGCCCAGGTGGACCATCTTTGCCTTGTGGACCTGGTGGGCCCGGGTCTCCGCTTGGTCCAGGCAGACCCGTCTTGCCAGGAGAACCTCTCTGACCTTTGGAGCCAGGCGATCCTCTTGAACCTTTCCCTCCTTTTTCTCCTGGTGGCCCAGTTGGCCCAGGTGGGCCCTTTTCACCTGCAGGTCCTGGTGGTCCGGGCTCTCCCTTCTCTCCTTTTTGTCCTTTTAGGCCAGCGGGGCCAAGAGGACCTTGAGGGCCTCTGTCACCTTTAGGTCCCCTTGGACCAGGAGGGCCTGAAACAATGTAAGCATGCAAAGTGGGGATACAGACAGAAAACAAAACAAAAAGCCCATGTGGGGTCTTTGGTTAATATATCTCAGACCAGCAATGCTGGATAATCAGCACTGTGAAAACCAGGCTAACAGCTACTTCAAGCAGTGCTTGTAAAAGTACGCCTGCTTCTCAGGCACTATATACCATTGCTCTTTCCTCAGCCTCCATGAAACACAGGATACAGAAGAAAATAACCTGGTGCACCTTGTCCTGTGAACTGGACAGTGACACCATGCCCCAGGTGGCCAGCCGAGGTGGCAGTCCCTGCAAGACACACACTGTGCTGTTGATGCACGTGGTCCTGCATGCCGATGCTCCCATTCCCTTAATCTACTACACTCCCTTTTCCATCTAGCCCCATCTCTCCGCTCTTAGACTACAGGACTCTTTCTCCTGCAATGACTCTTTTTGCTGCTCTGTCAATAATGGGTTGTCAAAAAGAGACAAAATGATGGATAGCAAGCAATAGGCCAACGTGGGAAAGACCAGAAGTACTAGTTGCTAACTGGTTGGCTATAACAGGAAAGAGAACAATACTCATGATAGGAAGTGGTAATATTGTGACAGCAATAAGCAATATAATTTTGGATTCTGATCATGGATGAGCAAATGCCTTGCCAATGTGTCCGCCCCCCCCATCTACATAATTTAAACTCCTCCAGAGATAAATTCCTAAACTGGAGTCATTTAGGCCTCATTGAAATAAGAAAGGTCAAGGTTACTGACATATAATCTTGGCTCTAATTCAGCCTTAGTTTATTTGGAGCAATGGATTTATATTTGTGATTAGAGTTTTAAGCCTGACTGGTTCACATCAGGTTGGAAATATGAGCGTTCTTTTCATTTGGGATAATACTTGGCTGGGAGAAACTTCCTAAACTTGAGGCTATTTATTTCTGGAGAAAATAAAATATCCCAGGATTAAAAACTAAGCAAAGTAGGATGTTTTCTGGCAGACTAACAACTGGCTTAAAGTGAAATAGCAACTTGTTTTTCAGCAAGGGTGGACCTTTCTGGGAATAGTCCAACGTATAATTTTTAGCCATTTCCTCCATAGCAGGGATTGGTTTCTTGAGGTTCCACACCTTCACTAGCTTATTTTAGAAACTAAATCAAAAGCAGACCCAGTCAGTCAGTCACTCAGAATAAAATTTTGCTAAGTCAGAACCTTCTTTCATAACATCCCCATTCTAGGTATGTAGAGAAGGCATAGGAAAATTAGTAAGGAATATTCAATCTACATTTACATTTCTAAAGTTTAGGATTAGATAATGGAAAACTGTACTAGCGTGCACTAACTTTCACAGAACTAAAGAAGTAATGCAAGCAGGAATTCAGCATAGACCATTAACGTCATCATTAGAAAAGCTGCATACCTTGTAGGATAGTGAAGTTCTTGATGAGCTGGCCATGTTTGGAATCTACCAGCTTCATTTCTTCCATGATTACTGACAAATTGGCAACTTCAACATCTAACCTTGACCTCATCAAATCCTGTTGCACCTTAAGAGATGCAGAGTCTAAGCGAATATTGGCTAGTGTGCTGTTCATAAAAATCAGCTCATCTGAATGTTTACTTAAGGTGTCTGTACAAGTTGTCCTGACCTCATTGAGATTGCTAGTCAGTGTCCGTAGATGATGAGCAGTGTAGCTGATGTTGCTAATGATATTGACTATATCAGTTTCGAAGACCTGAAACCTCTCTTCTAGCTGGCTGAATTTGGCAGAAGTTCTGTTTTCATATTCTTTATGCTGTTCCTGGAGATCCTTTAGATTTTGTTCATTGGCTTGGGCGACTGTGGTGATATTCTCCATTTGCCCACTGAAGGAGCTGAGCTGATTGTTCATGTCTTCAAGTGTGTCATTGTTAGCTTTTGCCAATGCTGAGTTGTTGGCGGCCAAAGTCTGTAAATTTTGTACTTTCTCCTTAAGCCAGTCAGTGTCCTTCCGGGCTTGAAGAACAACCTGCTGCAGATTTTGAAAGTCATTCTTGATTCTTAGAATAGCCAAGCTTGTATCTTCCATTGACTTCTGCAGGACACTGATAAGATTTCTTTGCTGTATTTGTGTCAAGTTTAAGTTGTTCAGGTTCATGATGACCACATTATGAGAATGCACTTGGTTTTGCAAGTTTGTTTGAATATTACTTGTGTCTTGTTGAAGATTGTTGATATAGCCAGTATATGCCTGAAGAGTCTTATTGACACTGATGATCATGAAAGAGTTACTATCTAAGGCACTTCTCATTTGGCTCTGTCTATCATCTAATACATTTCCAGACTCTTGCAGCTTCTCCAGTGTATCTTTGTTTCTGGTAGCTTTCTCTGCAATGTCATGAAGCTGCTGACGAAGAGTGAGAATGTCAGATCTGAAGCTAGACAGTTCAGTGTTAGTATTCATGGCTTTTTGTCCAGCTTGGTCATCTGTTGTACAGGAAAAAGATTGAAAAGCTTTAGGATGAGTTTTTTAAAACACAGTATAAAAAAGCACAGCCTATTTTAAGTATACTCAGGTTGTCAAAATGTTCTGTCAATAGAACTCCTCTGCTATCTATTCCAGAAAAGAGAAATCACTAAGGCAAGTTCTGCCACTAGGCAGAGGAAAAATCAGAGAGATGAAGACCTTGTGTCTTGCTGAGGAGGACAAAATGGTGATTCTGTTGTCATATACAGGGAAAACTACTGTTAGAAACTGGTGAATATATACAGGTAAGTAGTGCTTGTATTCTCAATGAAAAGTGAATGGTAAGCAGAATTCAAAATATTAAAGGGATATCAGTACGTTTATGTTTTGAAGTTACAACTGGCTATTGCTGAGAGCTCAGAGGTACATTTTAGATGTTAATATTCTCTTCATCTATTTCCTTGCAGGTGGAATATCTTCATTGTGATATAATACATATTGTTTTATTTTTTTAAATCTTGGGTTTAGTTTTAAAGAAGCTCTAATACCTATTTTAAAACATTCTGGGTTAGAGACAAAAGCTTTGCCAGCAGGCTACTCCAGATATGACAGGATATGATGCATTTCTGTTTTTTTCTCTAACATACTACTATTGCTTTTAATGACATTTATTTTGCTGTTATTGCTTCCTCATGTTCTGTGTTTCAGGAAGACAAAACCTTTAATCTTAGAGGAATATCTCTGCTCTTGCTTACACTGCCCTACAATATACTTCTGGGAGCTAGCCTGAGTATGATTAAGCTTTTGAGGCTGCACAGCTCATCAGCCAGGACATAGAAACCAAGGAAATAAGTAAACATTCACTTTCAGGGAAGATTCCCTTTCTTGATGTCAATCACTTCCCTCTACTGCACAGTCCATATATTTTTTATCCTCATGTAAGTGTAGCTATATTTATGAATTATGCAGTCTGAAGTCCATCATTTCAGATGACTCCAAGAGAGGGCAGAATGGTTTTCATAAACTACACTGAATACAGCTGCATATGAAACTTTCTTCTGGGATGTCTGAATGAATCATGATGGTGAACATCAAATGGTGGCTTGCAAAACTTCAATCTGAAGTGTTTATGGAGTCTTTTGTGGATGGACCTCTTCCTGAGCACAGTTCCTCTCCCTGCCACTTGTCTCACTCCAGGATCTTCTCATCTCTGACTCTGTGTTTACCTCTAGATTATAGCTCAAATTATATTGTGTTCCTCACACAGCTCTGACAACTGCCAGGTCCGTGTACAGCTAATCCCTGAAGGCCTGCCTTTCATTCACCACATGCTGTTATCCTTCTGGCCCTACAGCAGTTCTCTTACCTTCATGCCTCCCACACACATTGACCCATAACTTGTTTAACTTCCTCCACGGCAAGTCCACTTAAATGGGAACTGATGGTCCTGAGCATCTCACTGGCCATCCATCCAGCAGCATGTAAAAATGTGTGGGCATGAATGAATCAAAGGTGCTCCAAGTTGTGAAAATTATTCATCATAATATAATAACCCAAATATAACCCAAAAGGTTGCATGTGCTTTAAGGTGTAACATTTTCTGATGTATATGATTCAGTAAAAGTACATGAAACTGAATTTCCCCATGTCTTTGTACTAAATGCAGTGTGCAGATACTTCAGAATCTAGCTATTTTTTGAGGGGAAAAAGTTCTAAAAATTTATAATCCAGCTGAAAAAAAGTATTTTTTCCAAGAAATACAAGTCTCAATACATGTTTTTTGACGCTAAACAAAATTTATTTCAAGAAGCACAGGCATATATTAATATTTATATAAAAACTAATTATATAAATTATAAGCCTATGTATATATAAATTGATAATAAACATCTCAGCTTCCTTTCCAGACAAGGAAGAAAGGTAGAAATGTACACTTAGTGAGTAGAATCCTTATCCATGTACTTTTTCCATCGTCCTGCAAATCGAGAACTGTGATAGCCCTTGGGAGACTTGAACTCATAACAACCTTGTGTCCTGTATTCCCTGAGGTGATTAAGGAACATTTTATGGAAGTAATCAACTTGCCTCAGACATAAGAGTTTTGAACAGCTGATTATTTGTGCACCCCTTAAAGTGGCCTTCAGTTTTGAATCTTAATTGCTAAAACAGCATCAAGATGACTGGGCGACAGATTTTCATTTTATGTAGAATCTCTTGTGCCGTGGAACAGTTTCTGCTATGTTTTACATCTCTACCTCAGAGAAGACTCTCTCCTGAGGACAACCTTTAAGTGTCTGTTTATTTTAGTATACATGATTTCAGAGTGACTTCAGTGGGAACTGTAAATATTGAAGTATGTCCTAAGTAGCACTGATCTTAACTATTTTTAAGTGCTTTCCCAAGTACATAAGAAATTAGAATAGAAGTGCTGTATCTGGTCATAGCCAGAGATTTTTCAGACAAATTTCCTGCCACTATCTGCCAGGAGAACACCCCAAAGCCATAAAAAAAAGGGGCTTTGCTTGTGTGTAGATTACCTAATTTCTTCAGGTCACTCTCCACCTCTGTGAGCTTTTCTGTATATCTTCTGTGGGATGTTTCCAGGCCACCTGTCACATTGTCCATTTTTTCTACAACTAGGGGAAAGAGAACAGTTTGTTATGGAAAGAAGAAAAGTGAAATTATGAAAAAAGTCTAGTAAACAATAAAGCAAACCAAAAAACCACCACTGCCATCAGACAAAAAAGGAAATCACCTTAAAATTGCCTTGCTTGCCACTACACTCTGCTGTTGCTCTGTGAAATGTTGGAAGGATAAGCTCCTATCTGCTGGTGGGACCCAACATTCTTCCAGTTCTTCAGTCTGCCAACAATCTCCAAACTTTTCTTTGCCCATGAGCAATCCCTCTTCTAAATGAGGAAATCCCTCTTTGTGGGTTTTCCTCATGAACCAAGTCCTTTTCTTTTAACAGTATTTCCATGCTCCAAGCACAGTGCTGTGTGGCAAAGACAGACATTGCTAAAGGCTCAGATGCATGAGAGAAGTCTTCCTTTTATTTTGCTATGAGCCATTTCTCCTTAAAAGAATTTTTTTTTTTCCCTGTGCCTTTTAACCCTTAAAAATGGCCACCTGGATAGCAACTTTGGACTGAGATAGCAGTTTTAAGATGCACTTACTAAATGTTTTGGGGATCAACTTTTAAACATCTTGATAATGGTACAGATTACTTAAAATGGTCTTGAAACCATTCTGCCTCATTAAGATTGAAAGGATGGTCATTCGGCAGATGCACATTTATGGCTGATGAATTCTTTATTTTGCAATGTCTGAGTCATTTTCTTGCCACTGAGACAATATGATTATTTGATGGAATTGATATGGAAAGGGAAAAAGCAGAGCAATAAATAAAGAGCCCGGGGTGGCTTCCAGTGGCAAAAATGTTAAATGCTTGCAAGGTTAGAGGCAGCCTTCAGGTTCCACACCAAACCTTGTCTAATAGGCTTTTGCTTTCAAGCCACA
Source organism: Anhinga rufa (assembly GCA_013400875.1). Classification (NCBI taxonomy): domain Eukaryota; kingdom Metazoa; phylum Chordata; class Aves; order Suliformes; family Anhingidae; genus Anhinga; species Anhinga rufa. The sequence continues at coordinate 40,856 of VZTV01060415.1, forward strand.
ACCAGGGACAGAAATTTCTTCTCATTGTGAAATTGTTTAGCCCTTTTGCTACACTTGGAGCAGAATGGATCTGAACCAACCCTGGGAGAGGCTACACGTTATTGTGCCAGCTCCCTCTTTCAAACAGAAGAAGGTGCTTCCCATGTCTTGAGATAGTGAAGCCAATTCTGTAAACCTCTGTGGGGTAGGGGGTACCGCTAACTCTGTCTGTGGGATAATCTGCAGCTAGGAAATAGCCTCATAGAAGTTGTTGCTATGTAAAGATTTGTTTTGTTACTAGAAGTGGAACTTTAGGGGATCTCTTGCTGCTCATGAGCAACTACAAGAATCCCAGACCTTTAAAGTGTAGTCCACCAAGTGCTCCTTCTTTATTAACTTTTGCCCATGTTTTTCTGACTCTGGGTACCACAGTTACACAGCAGGCTTTTATTGCTTCCCCAAAACCAACAGGAGAAAAAGCAGACCAAGATTATCTCTGGAGCAACTGCAGTGAGGTGAATGGAGTTACAACAGAGAAAAAGTCTCAAGGTTTTCAGAGAGACCAGACACCCTTTGGTGAATTACCTGCCTGTTCCTTTCTATACTGCTAACAAGCCAGAAAAACAGAGACTCTACTGTGTGTGCAAAGACAAGAGTCAGAGTGTCGCTTTCTGTATTCAAGATGATGGCAGATTGGTTGCTAAACACCAGATCCAGGCTACAATAATGGCTTTGCTTTTTCAGGGGGACCACTGTTCAATACCTTCTGCTTTAGAAAGCATTTCCCCCTCCCCAATATAGCTATTTTTTCACTGGTTCTTCTGCCCTTTAAAGTTACTTGTCAAAATGTTGCATGCCATTTTTCCTAAATGAAGCCAGAGTTGATTCTCTGTCCTACCCAACTGTCTTCCAGGCTGGAGCCCAGATCAGCACAGGTCCTTCAGTTACTTCTGACACTCCATTGATGCATGTATACACCTATGCATCACATGCAGTGAGTGTGGGGACCATACCTGGCTTTTCCTTCTGGCTAGCTCTAGGCAGCTGCTTGTTCAGTCTGTGGCTTTGTTTATGGATAGTCACTGTGAAGGACATGGCTCACTCTGGGCACTTAGAGAGAACCTCATGAGAGCATCTGGGTTTAAAAAGCAGGCCTACTCCAAGTGTTTCTGCTAGACCTGCACCTTGGCTAGCAATGTCACATCACCCATGGGTCTTCTTAATTCAGATTTAGTGTAATATTCACCTGTTTTCTCCAGTTATGCGATAAACTTGGAGCTGGCAAATTAATATATATTGTCAATAATGAAAGGAAAATGTAGTTTATTCCTTTTGCTGTTCAAATGAACACCAGTTTTTACTTCAGATCTGAAGTTTGTAAAACTGAGATCTTATACTATCCTATTACAAGAGGAATGATTTCACAGTTGAATGAAATCTAACACTGGAAACTTGGGTTAAAATATACCCCTGAAGAGTCCAAAGTAAATTAAAATAGTAGAAATCCTATCAATATGTAGTAGCCTGTACTGTCAGTTAGATGAGATTGGATGGAATTAAAGATACAACAGCATATGGTATTTTCATTGCTGAAAGTAAAAAAAAAACAAACCACCCCACACTAAGAAGACCAAAGCTGGTCTGTAGCTATGGAATTCCTTTGTGTGGAACACCCCAAAAATTTGTTGAAGCAGGACTTTAATCAGAAGCCTTACTGGCATTATTGACAATTGGCTGTAATATGTGGGGAAGACTGTGCCTGGGCTGTGTCTGAAAGATCACTAATGGGCACTGTTACAAGGTCTTTCAGTCCCCAGCTCCTTGCCTCCTACAGAAAGTAATAGCTTTTAATTCTAGCATGTAACTGGATGCCAGACAGCAGCCCTGGATTGGGAGGGCTGACACGATGCTTAGCTGAAAGATGCTGGTTTAGAGATGCTGGAAAGAGAAGGCTGCTTTCAAATACACAAGGTATTGATTTTTGTCTCTTTGACACTAAACTGGTGATGACTTAGCCAGGCTAACTGATGCAAAGTGCAGAATTAGCTAGATCAGGCAAACCTTTTCCTGTATTTTAATTGTTTCCCCTCAGAGGGCAAGTGAGTCCTGTCGTGTGAAGTGTAGAGGAGAGAGGCCAGAGCCAAGTTCCAACCACCCAGCTCCAGCAGCAGAAACAGTAGAGGTCTCTGCAAACGTGAACTGCAGGGTTAGCTCAAGGGTTCCCAGTGGTGCAGGCTAAGCTGAATTTTGTCATCCCATAGGCAAACCAATGCATATATTTATTTTGTATTGGGTCAGGATCTTAGCCTCCATGGTCAAATAAATCATGGGCTTGGGCGACTTGATCTCCTGCCCAAACTCCTTCCCCAAGCAAGTTGTAGCTTATTTACTTTCTTGATACTTCCCTGCAAGTGGAAAGGATAAACTCTGGGGAGAACGAGTAGAGAGCTGTGGCCAAAGTAGGTTTTGTTGCTTTTGCTGTCAAAAGGGGTCATATCGACAGATATCCTATTATTTGGAATGCCTTTCCTTCCCTGGCAGTACCTCCCACTGCCATCTCTGGATGGAGCCTTCAGTGGTAGGCGAGGATGTGGAGCGCTCTCAGGAGTGGAACTCAATCTCTGGGGAGTGCCCCGGGCTTGAGCAGCCACTTCCCATCTTCTCCAGTGTCGTGGTTTAGCCCCAGCCAGCAACTAAGCACCGGCACTAAACTGGCAACCACGCAGCCGCTCGCTCACTCCCCCCACACCTGTGGGATGGGGGAGAGAATCGGGAGAGCAAAAGCAAGAGAACTCGTGGGTTGAGATAAGAACAGTTTACTAATTAGAATAAAAAAAGGCAATAATAGTAATGATAATAACAATGATTAAGATAATATAATATAATAAAAAGGAAAACAATGAGGGAGAGAAACGAAACCCGAAAAGAAGGAAAACAAAACCAAACCCAAAACCCCACAAGTGATACAACCGCTCATCACCCGCTAACCGACGCTGCCAGTTCCCGAGCCGCGATTGCACACACCCCCCCCCAGTCCTTGCCAACTCCCCCCAGTTAATATACTGGGCATGACGTCATATGATATGGAATATCTCTTTGGCCAGTTTGAATCAGCTCTCTTAGCTGTGCCTCCTCCCTTCCCGGCTTCTTGTGCACCCGGCAGAGCATGAGAGGCTGGAAAAGTCCTTGACTCAGCACTGCCCAGCAATAGCCAAAATATCAGTGTGTTATCAGTATTATTTTCATACTAAGTCCAAAACACAGCACTACACCAGCTACAGTGAAGAAAATTAACTCTATCCCAGCTGAAACCATAACATCCAGAAAAAGGCAAAGGCAAAACAGGCAGACCAGCCATAATACCCCTTTATGAAGGCCACTCTGCTGCTCCCAACAGTCTGCTGCTCTCAAAATGCAAAGTCCATCTATGCCTTAAGCTTGCTTTTGGATAGCTTCACCTTAATTCTCAGCTTGGTCTGATCTCTTTACATTTTCATCTCTCTTTCTGACAAGGTCATTGTGGAAAAGAAGCCAAAATTTCAAGTAGTTGCTGACTGGAACAGTGAGGACTGTCTGCATCTGAGCCACTATTTCAGAAGCAGTGACAAAGTGTGCTCTCTCACTGGGGTGTGCTGGTCCTAGGTGACGGCAGGCAAACTCTGTCTGGGAGACAGATAAAATAAGTAGATGAAAGTCACAGTGGGCATTAGTCAAGGAACTTAAAAAAAAGGACTGTGCCCCCTGCTCTAGGTGTGCCTGCTCACGCAGTGGGGTTGGACAAGATGATCTCTGGAGGTCCCTTCCAGCCCCTACCATTCTGTGATTCTGTGATTCTGTGACTGACCAGAGAATGAGAACTACCAGAAATTCAAGCTGAAAGCATGCTAGCTTCCCTCACTGGAGTGAGTCACAGGAAGCTCATTCACCTTCAGTAGGCGAATCCAACACTGGCTGGTGCCAGAAAAATTATAACTTTGTATTTTGCATTTAATTTAAGAAAATATGCGTAAAAAATTAGATTGCTTTATTATGTTTTTAACAATAATTTAATATGTCTTTCTAAAGCAAACTAATAGCAAACTCAGCTTGTTATTCCTTAATGACCTTGATCTTTAATTCATGTTTTGGTTTTACGTGTCTCCAACCTACTACGTAATTTTTACCACCAGTTTGGAGTTTTGTTCTATGTTGACTTTGCCTCCCATTGAGTTATTTTTTTGCCTGCCATATTTAATCCACTGATTAGTAGTTTTAACATTTTAAATCACAAAGGATATCTAAATACCACGTAGGAAATGAAAGTTTTAAAAGTAGTTTTGGGCTTTATAAACATAAGTGTGGGAGGCAAATTTAATGGAAACTTAGCTAAAAGACTGAAAGAATCCCTGATGCCAGCAGAATTCCTTCTTTCAGTGTAATATTGCAATAAAAAAGACAAGCCAAACTCTGATGCAGAGAGGAGAGTTCAAGAGCTCTATAAAATTTTATTTTGAGTTTTGTTCTTCCTTTAAGGCCTAATTCCTCCCCAATGATCAAAAATATTGCAATAATTCCTTTGAATATGTACCGTCAGCTAGGATTTTGTCTAACTCATGTTTTCCCTGCAAATTAGTGGTTAGGCACTGTGGAGATGAAGCTCTTAAGCTGCAGGTACAAAGGGCAAAATTAATGCCTGACATATGACCATTTGCTGCTTGGCATTACAGAAGGGATACTATGGACTAAACAGGACTTTTCCTCAGTGTATGCCTCTTTCCCTTGGCATTCAGATAGAGCAGTCACCAAGTTGGAGAGTGGTGGAGCAGTGGTCACCAAGATATCTTAAGGTCTGTGAGCAAGATGTGCATTATCCACCTTCCTATAATAATTTTCCTGGGTTTTTTGTTTGTTTGTTTTTTGATGTTGTTGTTGTTGTTTGTTTGTTTGTTTGTTTTTTGTGGGAGAGGAAATTCTTTTGTCCTTGCCCCTGGATAGATGTGGCTTGGTATTGCTATGACAGAAAGACTAGTCCCTGGTCAGGCACCAGTGACTACTCAGTACAAAAAGGAGGTTTAGAGATGAGTGTAGCAAAGGTGGAGCCTCAAGATGAGAGCAAAGCCTGGGGAAAAGACAGTGCTAGAGGCCCCCATGGAGAAAGAAGCTTGAAAACTGTGGATTGAAATGCGGAAGAGAAACTCCCTCTCCGAAAGAGATCTTTTGGACGGTTTCCTTATTGCTGTTGCTTCATACACATACACAAACAAACATTTGCCAAAGCAAGATACAGAGCAATGGTCCCTCCAACTTGATTAGCTGCTTCTAATGCCAAGTGAGGTCTGAGTCTTCTGAAGAACTGACAGCCTTGTATAAAACTCTCTTGAGGAAAATTCTGCTAAACCCCAGGAGTTTTGTGGCTGGGTGATAGCCTGGAAGGATCCCATCCTCATCTGCTGTAAGCAGATCTCTGCAGATTTATATCCGCAAAAGGCCTAAGTTTGTCCGCCCTTAGTCCATGTAACCAAATGATCTTATATTTATAGATCAATAACAAGTTTTTGAATCTTGGAAAGTTTTTTTTTTCCTCAGAATCTGACTTCCAGAGACTAGTTACACATTCTTCATGAGAATGCTGGACCTATATATATATGTATATACTGCATTTCTTTACATTTGATTTTAATTTGCCACATTCTGTCTGCTTTATCACAAAAAAAGGAATACCTATGTGTCTCTATCTGTTGTTCACATTCCCTCATCTCCCTGGCTAAATGTTTCATCTAAACCAAGCAGTTTTAATTTTCTTCCCACTCAAAACTGTACCAAATCCTTTTAAATAAGTATTTATCCCTTTCTATTTCTACAATTTCCTTTTCTTTCGCTGGCAAAGGACCAGAGGTGATGTCAGCTCTGCTACGAGCGCAGCTGTTGGCAGCACAGGACGCACTGCATGCTAATTGCATGAATATCTACCCAGCTTCTTGGAGGGGTTTTGAAGCTACTCTCAGAGCCATACTCAAGCAGCTAGTTTAAAGCTAGCTTGGTTTTCTCCGCACCATGCTGCAATGTCCTGTTATAATACTCATGGTGATGTTACTCACTTTCATACCAGAAACTCATGTCTTGTTTATTTAACTTATTATAGCAGTGACTGCACAACAAGCAGACATTTACATCAATATATTCATAAGAATGTCTAAGTGCTGAGGATGCATGGGACTTTTAAGCTGTACTTTCCAATGTGCCCTACTGATGAGTTGCACAAATGCAGTTTTCTCCATTATTGGTATTGATATTTAAGGTGAAATGTGAAAAATTGCCTGTTTATATAATATGTGGAAATATGCTCGGATGCTTGGCTGAAAGTGAAATATTGGGTTTGATGCATACATACCTTTGTATCCCAGAATGGCTACTGTGATTGTTAGCAGGGCACATAAAATATATAATAAGATGATAGAAAACTTCAGCGCCCAGTTATTTTTACATTTGGTACATTGAGTCCCCTCCTGAATACCTGCAAGAGAAGATTTTAAGAATTTTAAAACAATGGCAAAGAACACATTGCTGGTTTTAGCTCCCCATTTCCTCTCCTCCATTTTCTAAAGAACAAATTACGTATGTAAGCAGATGATATACGGGTGCCTATCTGCCTATTCTTCCAGGTTAGCCTCCACAGTGGTTGAAGCACCAGCTTAGTGATAAAATCACTTTGGGATTTTAGCATGTTTAAGAGAAGTAGGTTCTGCTTCGCTGGAAAACCTGTGGCTTTCTGATTGTGCTAACATGACTATGGTGAGCTTTGGAAGCCAAATGTTTATTAGCATTTCTGTCAGGTATCACACCGCAGCAGCTCCTTCTTAGCATTCAGTCTCCCTACAGGGGCAATAGGAGACAGTAAATGCTTTGGCAGAAGGAAAACACAGAAATAAAATAGCATTGTGAAAAACTAGTAGGAGTACTGGTCCTGCTTTGTAACCATTACCATGTGAACACTTTCTTTCCATAATAAGAGAGAGTTTTTTTCTTATTTCGGAGGGGTTTAGAGAATACTATTTCCACAGAAAAGAAGGGGTGCTATACTGGTAGAGCTAGCAGTACCTCTATACCAACAGAAAAATGCTGGTGAATTTCCCCTTGTGGACAAGCTTAAGAAAAAGGGCCTCAAGTTGAGAGAAAACAGGCCTTTACTATTTTATATTTGAGCTTTTTGCAGAAAGTTTTGATATCTTTGAGTCTGTTAGGGAAGCAATATTCCTCTTTTCTCTACATGCTCCTTGGGAACAGCTTGAGAGTGTTGGAAGCATTGATTAAGATACCAAGAAATGAATCAGAAACACAAATGTGTAAAAACATGAAAACTGGACCACTGTGCTTGAATGAATGGCTGGGATTTATCCCTCTTTCCAATGTGCATTAAGCAGGCCAGGGTTAATGTAGCTTTCTGTGTCTGTCAGAAAATGCATTTCTTTGATATTTTACTCTATTCGTGTATTGTTAGGGGAGTCCCACAGGAAAGCTTTAAGCTCTAATAAATTCTATGTACCAGATTACTTAACTAATCAAAACTTGCTCCGCAGCTTTTTATGAGTAACTTATATTTCCCCCGAGGCCTAGCCCACAGCTGATTTTACTTTTTCCAACTCATGACCTTCTGCAGAGCGTTTTTTTATTTTTAAATTTTTAAGAGAAAAGCACAGGCCACTTCACCTGAGTTCATGGAGGACGGGTGACTGACATATCAAGTTAAGTCAACTGTATTCCTCTCTCAAAGAACAGCAGTTTCCAGTGACTTCCTTAAGCCCAGGGTAGTTGGAGAAGGGATTACCATATTGGAGCAAGCCAGGAAGAGGATTTATACAAAGTTTATTTATACAAAGTTTATTTGACAATGCATTTTTCTCAATTCCTCTTAGCCATGGCTAAGGCAGAAATGCATCTTTCACAGGTCAGCCCACTTTCCAATTATGTCATCACATTTTTTCTAAACTTTTCAGCTGCGACGCCATGTGATGAAAGTTGCCATGTGATGAAAATGATGTCATAGATTTGGGTTCCTTGGGGTTTAGGTATAAGATCAGTTCAGAATCTGGTTCTTTTTTCAGGAACAGGAACATTAGGGGAAAATAAGACAGAGATGTGTAAGCATAAACCCAAGAATAGAGATCTCCAGAGGGGAAAGGCTTCTCTCCTGCCTGTGGAGGAGGGAAGGAAAGGAGCTGGCACAGAGACAGTTGCAGAGCAGTTGCATTGCCCATTGCATAGCCCATTTATGGTGACTTGGATTTGGAAGGCTGATAACTCCTGCACCACAAAAGAAAAGGTGAAGGGTCAATAGTCAGGTTTGCTTATGGATCCTGATGTGTGCACTGATTTTCTTTGGTTGACAGTCTCAAGGAGTTTGCTGGTGGGGAAGCTCTGCGTGCTGAAAAAGCTGGAGAGGGAAAGTGCAGTCTTCTAAGGGCTTGCAGTAGGTATTCAGAGACTGAAATTATTTCACACTGGGAACTCATGGTGTCTAGAGCAGCATTTTGCTGCTGTTAGCTGGTAGTAATGGGCATATTGAGCCCCTGTGCACTGGGTGCAAGGTTCCTCCTCCAAAGCATTTAAAATTCAGATTCCAATCCTGTAAGTCTGACCATCCCATATATCAAAAAACAGGGGAAGCTTGGGGCACAAAGCACATCACATTCACCTTCTAAATACACAGATAACAGAAAGCTTGATCTGCCCTATTTTAATGTTAATGGAAGCAGGACCAGATCCCTAACTGGGAAGACTGATAGACTGCAGAGGTACAAAGCACCAAGAAAGGCAGAAATAAAAACAAAACCTTTGACAGCAACTGCACATAGAAAAGTTTCACTCGATTACAGTCTCGTATTAAGATTACTCATTTTATGGCATGACCTGCTTTATGTCACCGTACTCTGGCTTCCTGTGTAGTGTAATGAGCTGAAACTTCACTGATGTCACTGGATGTATTACAGATCAGCATCTAGCATCATGTATGTTCCAGTGCTTCATAAGGATCTTGTTTCACTTGTCTCAGTCCTCTCTATCACTGGTTCAATAAAAGAGCACTTTGGCTTTTCAGAACTTTTACTTTCAGCATATTTCAAACTGACATCAGAACAGCACCCCAACAAAAGCCAGACCTTTCCATCTTTTAACAGTCCAGCACTGTTGGTATCAATAACATAAACACAGCGTACTAAAGCAATCATACAGGCAGGAGTGATTTCATTAACTAAGCTGGGCTGGAACTGTGTATTGCATTGCCTTCTGGTGCCTTCTGCCTGTCAACTTAAAACTGCATCTGACTGCCACTGAACCCCCACTACTCTCATCTCACGTGCCCCAAGTCCAGGGCTGGAGTAAAAAGCCATGGACCACTAACAGGCTCCTTTGTTTTCCTTTGCCTAGAGATGGACACAGCAAAGTCTTTCAGAGCTATTAAATTTACTCTTTATTGCAAATACGTAGCTCTTAACTCTGTTGCTAGTAGCAGCTGACTTTCTAGTTTACTAAACATATAAAAATTACTAAAGATAGAGGTACCTTGAAGAAAAGATCTGGAAAACTCATTCTGATGTCTTTTTGTGCAGTTAAATAATCCATGCTATAAGCAAAGGTAAAAACTATAAATGCAACCCTCTCTGTATAGGGATGAATTACAGTGTAATCAGGGCTCTGCAGCTTCCCCAAGCGTGGAGCCTGGCTTCAGCTTGCCCTGTTGTTCTTCCCCACTACCTTGTTTAAGGACCAAGCCCAAATAAGTTTGTTCTGATACAGGAGATGCATTTAGTCCATGCTTTGCAGACACTTCTTTTATTGAAGGATTGCTCTGAGAAGACATGATAGCCAAAACACTGAGCAACAGCAGATGGGAGACTATTTCAAATGCTTATTGTGATTACACAAAACCCAGCAGGATGGCATAAAATTATACAGATTTATCACAAAAGCTGAGAGTCAAGGCTTGAGGGGGCCCTTACTTGGGCTTTAATTTACAAAACTTCCCTACTTTTACCCACTTGACTGTTTGTATTCATGGCTTACACAAAATGCAGGGTCTTCCAGGAGATGTGTAACCTCTTACCTAGAATGTTGTAGAGTAAATCCATAGGGAAAGACCCTACACACCAATTCCATCAATAGAAGATATATAAAACTTGCAAAAGGGGGTTCTTGGCTGAAGTCAGCTCTTCTCCATTTGTTATTGTTGCCCCTAGTGCAGCACACTCCTCTCTGTGTCCTGTACACGTGTTTTCAATGTTGGTCTGCTCCCATACATTTGTCACTGGCTTCCAAACCCAGGGAGCCAGGGTCACTTCCACATGATGTGCATTTCTCACTGCGGATTTGATCAACGTTTAATAAATATCAGATGGGACAAAATGTGCCTCGTTTCGCTGGACACATACTTTTTTCCATTCCTTTCCCTGACTTATTTTAATAAGAGCTCTGGTTTTTCTGTCTCACTGTTGGGAAGACATCTGGCCAAACAGACAGCGACCTAGTACAAAGAGATCCTGCTGGCTCACATGCTTTGGGGACCCCCTTCTCTGCAAACCAAGATGGTCACAAAAAAATATGCAAGTGAGACATCCCCCTGTTACCAGGCTTTGTAGTATTTGTTTTTATAGCATTGCATTCCAGTGACTGAAGACTTTGTTCTCACGCAGGGGGTATACATCTGCAGATTCCTTTTGGGCTCCAGATAAGCAGAGGTTTTCCTGGAGGAGGAGCTGGGTTTTATGGTTGTTTTTTTGTTGTTGTTGTTGTTGTTGTTCCACGTTTTTTAATGGGAGACTAAATATCTGCTCTGACATGGAGTAACCACTTTACAAAATGCCTGACTCCTCAAATATATTATGCTTCAGGACCACATCTTTGAACACTTGAATATGATATGCACACACATTTTTTTGCTGAATAATTCTTTTAGAAGTATTTGCCTCTGTGTCCTTGGCTTTTGCTGCAGAATCATAGATGGCCTCATAATATTTCTGCTAGCAGACCAGCTTTGACAAAGATGCAAGGTTCCCTTTGTAACCCTGACAAAAAATGTACTGATAAAATGATTGAAGAAATGTAGTGCAGGAAACAAAACCACACACATTACTTAGGAGGGGGTTTCCCTAGTGTGATTCATTGAAAAGAGATAACGCTCCTTGAATTCAGAAAGACGACTGCAAGCCTTGTTTGCAGCCTTTAAATGATAAATTTCTCAAAGCTAATGTTTTCAAAACTGATGAGCAGTAGATCTAATAGCTGTATTTAAAGGGGCCTGATCAAACTATGTATGTATAGTTCCAAGCCCCCTGCCACGGGCAGGGATACCTTCCTATGGCAGGGGGGTTCGAACTAGATGATCTTTAAGGTCCCTTCCAATCCAAACCATTTTATGATTCTATGATTCAACATGTAGGTAGGAATCAAATACTGAGAGATACCTAACCATGCAAAGCTGCAGCAAGCTCCCCGTGGTTGCCTATCTCACTAGCAAAAGTAGATGATCCCATGAGGAATCCACCTCTAGGTTTAAATAACTGAGTGCCTTGAAAAACCTGGGTGTAAGTGCTTAAATCCAGGCACCCAAGTGTAAAATGGCAGGTTTTTACTAATATACATGACTAGCCATTAGGAAAGTAAGTCTGTGTCTTAGGACAGAGAGGATTTTAAAGTTCAGGCATATAAGTGTGTACATATATACATACATACACACACACATATTTATGTTCAAATATATAGAAAAATATGTGTGCATATGTTTTTTACAGAGAAGCTTTTGTACTGACACAAAACCAGCATATTACATTAGCACGCTCAAATCAAAAGCAGATGCATCTTTGCCAACAATAAATTTTGTATAGCTTTGAGATTACTGGATCCAGCCAGCCACAAAATTCAAAGTGAGATTTTTGTCTTCTCTTCTGTGTGGTGTTACAGGTTATTAACCTACCCTTCACGAAAACAATTCCTGTGATCCTCGATGAATGTTTTTGGTGCAGTCAGCAAAACTGATGGCTCCATATGACTAACCTACCTCAGAAAGCAATCATTCTTTATAATGGTTATAAATGGCAAAAACTGAGACTGGTTCATGCTTTTTTTAATTATTATTTTGAGATCATTTTCCCTCCTTCAGTTTAAAGTACATTTTTGCACTATAAAGGCTATAACCTGAGCTAAGTGTAAATAGACACCCTACATTTTTCCTAGCTAATGCATAAAGGCCCATGCCCATCCCCAAGTAATTGGGCATTTAGCATGAGGCTGCAGCCATGGGAAGCATAGCATGCACTGGGGCTTCTCTGAGCAGCTGCCCCTCTAGCCGCTGCATGGTGCCCCAGCCCCTCTGCAGCTCTGCGACATAAATGCTGCTGGACAACCCCTTTTGGGGGTAAGCGTGGCTAAAGGAGCAAACATCATGGTTGTTGCATGACCAGTCTGCAGGGGAGCACCGAGCCCTTAGGTTGTGTTTGCGAAGCGCCTGGTTTGGCAGAGCCGTGCTGCTGCCTTCATTCAAACTGAGCCCGTTCCTCATGCCACAGCTCCCTCACATGTGCACATCCATCCCCAGGGCTTTGTGAGGAAGAGCTCTTGAGCAGGCAAACAAGGCCCATTATTGTACATTATAAAATGGGTGACACTACCAAATTGTGTCCGCTGCCCCCACCTTCTTCACTCCTCGCTCAGTCTCTTGCCATGATTTCCCTTTCAATTAGCTCTAGGAGGAACAAGTGCCAGCCTTCCTCCCACATCCACAGTGTTTAAAGCCCTGTCTCCACAATGGCAACAGTCCTGCTCGCCCAAGTGGTGCAGTGCTGGCTTGGGGCAGGTGGATTGCAACAGCCTGTTTACCTTCATTGTCAGATTTTTACAATGCCATTGGAAAAAATATTTAGCACAAACATGCTGTCATTTGTTCTGGAATTTGCTAGTTTTGCTTCTGGTTTTGTAATCAAATTGGGATAAATGCAAACTATGCGTGCTTTGAACAGGTTTCTGTTTATTTACTAGGAAGCAATTAAAGCAGCTAAACTTGAAATCTAAGCGGTGGGTATGTACTCACGTAACTTGTGCCAGTTTTCCTATGCCAGGTGGAAAATCATAAAATATGGCAGCAAGACAGAGGCCAAACCAGCCACTCTGTATTTCAAGTAAACATTGCAAGACACAGAGCTTCTTTCTTCATAAATTAATAAATAAATGGACCAACCCCAAACCACTCCATCCTCACAGGTTTCTACAGTGTCCTGCATAATCTGATCGCCCTGTTACATAGCTGGCAGACTGTATGAATAACCTCTGGAGAGGAAAAAACACATCTCAAAAGCCTGTTCAGAGAATTTATGCCTCAGCATAGCTGCGTGACTCCTACCGGAGCCAGTGGTGCCAGTTCCTGTGATTTTAACCTGAGCTTCACACTGCGAGATTTCTTTTTCACCCTGGTGCCCCTTTCTTTCCAAGTGCAAGGTCCTGCACCTGGGTCAGGGCAACCCCCGGTACCAGTACTGGTTGGGGGATTAAGAGATTGAGAGCAGCCCTGCGGAGAAGGACTTGGGGGTACTGGTGAGCGAAAAGCTGGACATGAGCCAACAATGTGCGCTCGCAGCCCAGAAAGCCAACCCTATCCTGGGCTGCATCAAAAGCAGTGTGGCCAGCAGGTGAGACTACTCTGGTGAGACCCCACCTGGAACACTGCATCCAGCTCTGGAGCCCCCAGCACAGGAAGGACACGGACCTGTTGGAGCGGGTCCAGAGGAGGCCATGAAGATGATCAGGGGGCTGGAGCACCTCTGCTGTGAGGACAGGCTGAGAGAGTTGGGGTTGTTCAGCACAGAGAAGAGAAGGCTGCAGGGAGACCTTATTGCGGCCTTTCAATACTTAAAGGGGGCTTATAAGAAAGATGGGGACAGACTTTTTAGCAGGGATTGTTGTGATAGGACAAGGGGTAATGGCTTTAAATGAAAAGAGGGTAGATCCAGACCAGATATAGCAAAGAATTTTTTTTTATGATGAGGGTGGTAAAATGCTGGAATAGGTTGCCCAGAGATGGTGGTAGATGCCCCATCCCTGGAAACATTCAAGGTCAGGCTGGATGAGGCTCTTAGCAATCTGATAAGATGCCCCTGCTCATTGTGGGGGTGTTGGACTAGATGGCCTTTAAAGGTCCATTCCAACCCAAACTATTCTATGATTCTTGTAGCTATAGAATTATGTGAGACTTTCAGCTTGCATTTTAAGAGAACAGCATAGCATATTCCTAGACTGTTAATAAAAGAAAGATAGGGAGGAGTTGTTCATTAAGGCTTAAGATAATAAAGTAATCCACCATTTGCAGGACTTCATAATCCTGCCCCTAAAGAGCCACTCTCACCACAGAGGGGGCAATCAGGGCTGGCTGGGCTCACCATGTCCCTCGTCCCCTGAAGCTGGAGGGGGCCACTTTGCCACAACAGCCCAGAGTATTTCTGTGGAAATGGGGGGTTTCCTTCTCTGGAACACCTTGGAAAAACCCCAGCCTTGATGATCTGCAGGTTGCAGCCCAAAGCTCTGCATGCAGGGGAGGCCAGGCAAATTCTCCTCCACCAGACTGAGTCTGTCAGAGGCAGCGGCCACTTCCCGTAAATCCAAATCCCACATCTGACATAATAAAGAGCCTCAAAGGGCCAACACTATTATCTCTGGAAAGCTTTCAGCCTAAGAAATACTTTATTCTATGTAATGTACACAAACCCTTTCATTAAAGGAGGGGAGAACCCTCATTTTCAGCCTGACCATCATCTCTCACTTATTTATATAACCCAGCCAGCATTTTCTCTCTGGCTTTGTTCTTCTTCACAGTATACCAGAGAATCACAATGAATTGTCAGAAATCCTAATTATACACTTCAACAACCATCACCATTTAATTATATAGTATTACCAAACAATGTCCTACTGTGATTAAACACTAAATATCTTAATTGAAAGGATACAAAAAGCCCAACCACAACACAGGCTAAGCAAAGACTGCTGAGTATCTGAACTGTATGTTACACAAATATTATGAACAGAACTGAAGGACCAGCATGGTAAATTTTATAAAAAATCATGGATTTGCAACAGTTTAAGGTCCAGCCATAGCAATTTGGTAAGAACATCACACCACCAGAGAGTCCAACATCCCATAGCCTATTAGATTTAAAGACATGTCTAGAGCTTAACTCAAACCAGAACAAAAAACAGTGAGTGCTGGTGCTTTTAAATAACTGTCTGGAACAAGAGAGATGTGTCTGTCCTCAGTTACTGAAAATCAAGGAAGGGATCACTTAGTGCACGTCTCTGGAACTAAACCCAAAAATCTAATTAGGCTTTTCAGAAGATGAGAGAAAAACTAGAACAGTTAAAAGAAGATAAAAACTATGTATGAATTAAAGATCTGTTCAATGACAAGCAAGAAAGCCACGATACATCACAGCAAAGAGCCTCTCTCAAACTATACCCCAATAGAGAAGAATTTAGACTCACTCGCAAAAAGTTATATAGCCAGATCTATAGGGAGATCAAAACCAGATCTTTGGTTTGCGCAATAGCCTCCTAAGACAACTTGAGGATATTCCAGCCAATGAGTTAATTAAAACTAGAGTGAACAAAGCATTAGCAAAGTCACAGAAGGGATCTGTCCTTCAGAGTTATGCCAGATGGCGAAGTAATGCCATTTCTAAGTCCGGGCCCTCCATTCTGAAATAAACAAGCTTCCTAATGAAACATAGCTCCTAATTAAGACGGTATAATTTGACGATTAACGTACACAATTTTGAGTTTTAATTCAAACTACATTCAAGTGAAAGGAGGAAAAAAGGTAACACACTCGAAGTGTGTGTTTCCCCTAACATTCTCTATTTTTATAGCACAGTATTTAGGAGTTGGTGACCCTAGTAATGGTGTTACATTAAAAGTAGCCTCATGAGGTTCAACAAGGCCAAGTGCAAGGTCCTGCACCTGGGTCAGGGCAACCCCCGGTATCAATACAGGCTGGGGGATGAAGAGATTGAGAGCAGCCCTGTGGAGAAGGACTTGGAGGTACTGGTGGATGAAAAGCTGGACATGAACCAGCAGTGTGTACTTGCAGCCCAGAAAGCCAACCGTATTCTGGGCTGCATCAAAAGCAGCGTGGCCAGCAGGGCGAGGGAGGGGATTCTGCCCCTCTGCTCTGCTCTGGTGAGACCCCACCTGCAGTGCTGCGTCCAGCTCTGGAGCCCCCAGCACAGAAAGGACATGGACCTGTTGGAGCAGGTCCAGAGGAGGGGCACAAAAAGCATCAGAGGGATGGAACACCTCTCCTGTGAGGAAAGGCTGAAAGAATTGGGGTTGTTCAGCCTGGAGAAGAGAAGGCTGCGGCAGACCTTGTTGTGGCCTTCCAGTACTTAAAGGGGGACTATAGGAAGGATGGGGATAATCTCTTTTAGCAAGGCCTGTTGTGACAGGACAAGGGGAATGGTTTTAAATGAAAAGAGGGTAGATTCAGACTATATATAGGAAAGAAATTTTTTACAATGCAGGTGGTGAGACACTGGCACAGGTTGCCCAGAAAGGTGGTTGATGCCCCATCCCTGGAAACATTCAAGGTCAGGTTGGACGGGGCTCTGAGAAACCTGGTCTAGTTGAAGATGTCCCTGCTCATTGCAGGGGGGTTGGACTAGATGGCCTCTAAAGGTCCCTTCCAACCTAAACCATTCTACGATTCTATTATGATTCTATGAAAAAATAGTAACGCTGTGCTTTGTGACTTTTGAGATACATTTCTTAAAGAAGGCAACATAATCTTGTCTGGGGCTCTGAGTGTGATAGGTGCCGATACTGGGCAGTGACACCTGTTCTGCAGAGTGACTCACTGGGGACATGGTCATCCAGGGCACAGGCGGAAAACCCATTCTCTTCATGGGAAGCTTTCACCATTTGTTTTACTAACTTCTTCTGCAACTTTTAACATTATGTTAAGGACAGTGCTTAAAAACATTGGATCACTGTTTTACAGAACTAGAAAAGCTCGCCCATACCAAATGAAGACTCCAGCCACCCACAGTGAGGCAACATTTCTGTATTCACCAATGCTGCCATAAATGCTATTCCAGGTATCTACAGAAATTCATTTTTGTATGCCCACACAAGTTAAATGGGAATACTCAGCAACCATCTGTTCCGTGTAAGTTTCTGTGCAGGTACATACATGCATACATGCACCCCTAATGGAGTCAAGGCAGGTTGTTTGTTTAAGTGCTTTATAAAATCGCATGTGTCTCTGCAAAGTGTGCTTTTAAACTCTTATAACTCATATGAATCTAAACCAATTTTCACTAGGTAGTTGGAAGCATGTTGCTTGCCCTTCTCATTCATCAAGTTTTTTTCTCTCCTCTGCTACCTAATGGAGTGGAACAAAATAAAGTTTCAACCATATTTGATGGCATAAAAACTGTATATTTTTTCTTCCATTAGGGAAAAATACAGAGATACTTTTGATGAGGCTTTCAGCATGAAAAAATAATTGCCTGCAGGCTATGAACAAATATGCCCAACTTCATGCGGAAAAGCAAAACTTTGAGAAAGTTCTAAAGACTGATTTGTTAGCATTAAAATACAGGTGTATCTGTATCTACAGGTTTTGTTACAAGTTCCAGCTGGAATGCTGCAATGAAATGCTGACATTAACAGAATTGAAAAAAGTTAATCAAAATTTGATGCCTTAAATTAATATACAGACCTTTATCCACCCTTTGCTAGATTTAGTGGTAAGGCTTCTGTTGCCTTCAGTAAGAAGCATTCTAATACAAGAATGGCCTCTTTTCCAACTGAAGGGTCTATCTGAGGACATTATTTGGAATTTAAAAGACTTATGTGCATGTAAAAGAAGAGGTCAAGGTGTTTCTATTCATGCGGGGTACTTAGCAGTTACACAAGCCCCTTATTTGGAACGTGACCCCTAAAATGAAGAGGGCCATAAGGAAGAATGCTATAGGACCTCACAGAAGAAAGTGAGTGAAGAAAACACAGTATGTATATGGAAGCTTGCTCTACTCATTTAGTTATTGCTATGAGTGCAAATTGAGACTTCTGACTGGCCTTTTCCATGATGATATCAAGACTACCTGGCTGGAATACCATCAGTGAACAGAGAAGAAAGGATCCCTGCAGGCACTGCACTGAACGTAGCTCATGGTCACAAATCCACTGGCTGTAAATTCATTCCTAATCTCCTGACGCTACATGTTCAACTACAGGAGAGAAGTTATGCCTAGGTATAAACACTGCTCCTCTGGAAGTGTGCTGCCTTACTCCCCTTGCCGAATTGAGACATGGCATTAAATCACCTCTAAAGGAGAGGGGCTGGCAGGGTTAGGATTTATTTTTCACCTCACTGCCATTTTAAATCCACTTTCTAAAGGTAGACCTTTTTCCTAAAAGTATTGCGGGCTTGATGGCAGTGATGATAAATACTGTCCATCCTCCAACCTAACCATTCTCCCCCAACCCACCTCAGTCTCTGCCTCCTTTTCCTGAATCTTATCTTTTCAAAATGAACGTTTTCCTCTGAGAAGCTGGACCTCTAGGTTAAGAGGAAGGACTGTGACCCAACACAGCTAACATCTTTCAGTTTTCTCATTCTGCTCTCCCCTTTTCCCTCTCTCCTTTTTTCTCTGTGTCCTGCAGTATCTCCGACTCCTGAGGTCTCCCCGTACCCTGGCTCATACACACCTCACTAGCATCCAATTTCCTGGATAAAAAGCAGACTTAAATTAATTCCTCAGGCAATCAGAACATTTTTCACACAGTTGTGCCGATGTGCAATGGCTGTACAATGTAAGGAGCAAACAGCTCTGATAAACGGATTTGTTCCACTTAATACCATCACAATTTCTGTGATTTTCCCCTGTTTAATGTTCACCTGTATCTAGAGAGAAAATTTTTATTCTGTAAATTACTACAAGAAGTTTCCTGTACAGAGGTGGAAGTGTGGTTGATGAACGCAGTTCGTGTTTTCCCTCCTAATAATTTGCTTATTGCTAATAAGCAAATTTACACTGTCTTTTTTTACAGTGTCTTTACACTGGAAAGTGCGGAATTAAATCTGCTTGTTACAAGTGAGGAAGAGCTATGCAGAAGGGCATCCACAGCATCGTAGTCACAGAGAAGATAAGCGACTAGCCAGGAGTACAACAAGCATACTACCTGCCTACATAGCACCTACCCGCTGCCTTCTGCATGTCAATGCAATTATGGAAATACAGAAGTTGTCAAATCCATTAAAAGTATTAACCTACTAAATCTGTAGGGTGTGCGTATGCCTTGTAACAACCTGCCATTTTTTTATATCTTGGGAAATCTATTAGACCACCCACTAACAAAGCATTAAACATGTTGCTAAAGTTACAATAATAGTAATAATAATACCTGCAATAATAATAATCTTCCTGAAACATATACTCCCTGCTATAATCCTTTTCTTGATAGCTTACAAAATCATGGAAAACTGAGTATTTGCAAATTTTTTTTTACTGGAACCACAGAGTTTTAGGGTCTCTGGCTCCAGAGCAGCATAAAGGAGAGGGAGCTGCCATGAGGCCAGCGGCTTCTGTGATTCCACATCTGCAGATGGAGGACTCAAGTCCTACCAGGTGTTTCAGGCTCATTGCTACAAGTCTTATCAGGGGATTGGGGTTTACAGTGAGAGGTTTAAAGTGAACCAAATGCTTTTGTTATCCAAAAGACTAAATATAAAATTTAGAAGTTTTAACTATAAAATTTACTTTAATGGAGAGAAAATCCCAGGTACTAAAGGACATTTTAATTAAGAGTGACAAGGCATAATATAAATCTAGAGCTAGAAGTGGGAATTCGTAAATTTTAATTTAGATGAGAAGTTGTAAGGAGGACCTGTGGGTTTTTTCCCTAATGATATGTATATATATTATTAAAAGTTCTTGAGAAAGGTATAATCCTATATAATAAAAAACCCCAAACTCAAATCTTAGCTAGTGTTTCAGTGAAAGCAATCCCAAGGTAACTGAAAATAATGTTTATTTCTTTGGTGGGCAACAGTTCAGGAAAGAAGGAACGAGGGAACTGAGTGAACTCAGACAATTGAGACACATAAATTTTTTATTTTTCAAATTATTCTTCCTGAAGTTAATGCCAAAGACTTTCGGACTGCAAACCTAAATATCTGCCTTAGAACTTCTTCACTGGTTTCCAATGTTCTTCTAGACTTGTAACTTTATCATACTTTGACTTCTCGAAGAACATTGAATTCCTCAAATAATTGCTGTAATAACCAGGTTTCCCTATTTTGATATGATATACCACTGAAAATATGAGGAAAATGGTCCCTTTCTGTACTTATTGTAAAAGGTGGCAAGCACTTAGGAAGTTAATAGAATTGCACACATTTGTGTCAAGCCTGAATTTGCTTTTCAATGCTATTTTTTTGCCAAATACCAAGATTTATTGGTCCTTGAAGCAAAAAAAATAATGACTGAAACAAATCTGGGGTCAATATTTAACTTCAGGGTCAATACATCTTGCTTTTTCACTCCCAAAGAAGTCAATATCTGCTGTTATTTATGGCATACTCTGCAGCTGCTCTTTGGAACTCCAACAGAGAAATAGATCACACGGTTGACCCACCGTCTTTCAAACTAAGTGTGGAGACACTATAATTTACTTGCTCAATGTAAGTGTCAAATGTTGTCAGCACTAAACTGCACTAAACACTCTTGTTCGTTATCGCAATTTCACTTACACAAGTGCAGGCTCTCTGGCTTCCACAGAATTACATGCAATTTATATCAGTGCAGGTGTATCACTCAGCCAGGGAGCTGGACAATGTCTTCTATTCCACATCAAGCTAAAAGCACAGAACAGAAGAGCAGGTGAAGCAGCCAAACTGGCAGCTCAGTGGAAATTTTGGATTAAAAAAATTAACACATAGCACTATAACCTATTTAAGGAAAATCCAATAAACTACAAAATAACTCTTCTTTGTATCTTTGGAGTCCACAGGCAATGAGTCCCTGTACTGCTCTAAGATTTATAAATAATAGGCTGAAAAATAATTTTCATGTATTAGGAGCAAAAATATTGTCTAAAAATGTCTGTTTCTCAGCAGTTTTATCTGACTTAGAACATTTATTTTTTTGGCTGGTTCCTTGTATGCCAAATTTCAGCCCAGTATGAATTTTTCCATGGCTGAACTATATATTCCTGAAAAGCAGAGTTGGAAATGTTGAAAACCATAAACTATGGCTAAAGGCACACATCACAAACAGGACCATGAAAAGCAGAGCTTTCAGTGTGAGTAGAACCTTCTTTTTTAACGAAAGATGTATTTTGTTTGTTAAGCATACTTCATACATCACCTCCTCATACTCTGACTGAATCTTACACAGCTTCCACAAGCAAGAAATGTTGGGACACATAAGATGTAGCCTTTTCACATAAGAGACCAGTGGTTTTCACTACTTTCCACGCTCTTCTTGTTCTGCACTTCTTGTCTGATCCAGAAGAAAAGACAGTGTCCTGTTTGCTCATTTGAACAATGCATTATTCTATTTAAATAGCTTAGATAAGACCTTCTTTAATACTGTGAAAACAAAAACTTTCAGAAATATTTTTAAGGTGAATTAATGGATTCAGCTCCTTCATATCCTATTATACGAATATTATCTTTTACCAGTGAGATCAATGTTTGTACAATTTTAAAAGATAAACTGTGTTGTGCAGTTGTGCACGTGACCCTAAAATAGATTAAACTGCTTGATAAATGTCCTGGTAGCTCTTATGTCAAAAGATGAGAGAGGATATGCCCAGCGAAGTGTTACACTCCTGTAGAAATTGTAAGGGTAGTATAATTTGTCATGCAGGTTCTTCTGTCTTCCACTCCTTGTTTTACCGAGAGCTTTGTTAAAGAAAAGTTAAAGGCACTTATAGAAATTTCCTCTAAGTGTTCTGCCAAGGTGCATGAGCAAACTCAGGTCAAAATTTTGCTGTACATGGACAGAAGCCAGAGAACAGAAGAGCACTTCATTTTTAATCATTATTTCATTAGTTACTAAACTGCTTAGCTGCTCCATAATATTTTGGATTGTCTAAAAATGGCATCCAGCTTTGTGGGAGATCCTTCTTTGGCCTCTCTCAGCCATGGACACAAACCTTATAAGGTTTCCAAAGGAACACAAAACTTAATGCATAACTAATGATGAGTACAGGGCAGCCATTCAAGCAAACTGAATCACAGGATAAGCTGGGACCACTTACAGAAAGTGGACATCAATGTAGCTAAGAGAATGGTGGGAACAAAAAGCATAAGCCCTGTGTGCTGTGCTTGGAGAGCAGTGGCTCCAAAAAGGATAACGGGTGAGATGACAAGAAGGCTACCAAAAAGTTCTCACCATGATGTTAGGGACAAAAGGGCAGATCCAGCCTCCCAGCTTGCTGCAGTGAGCTGGCAATTGGACAGGTCTTGGGCATTGTAGCGTTGATGAGCACCCAACTTGACACAGGGACCCCAAGAACCCAACCCACTCCTGTGGCTCTCCAGCTTTCCACACTGGAGTCAGTACTTGGAGCCTGGACAACTTTGGACAAGCTCAGCATCTCAGGGCCAGGCTGGTCATGCAAAGACCAAGAGAGAAGGTTTTCTGGGGCTGGTGACCAAGGGCAGCTCCTGGTGGGGTCAGGAGCCTCGAGGGCCACTGGCTGCAAGGTAGCACATACAGGAGGGAGCTGCTATTGAGCTAACGATCCCCATGTCCCTAGTGGGGAGGCTGCAAGTCTTACCAGGCATTTCCCCTGCTACAGGTCTTACCAGGGGACTGGGATTTACAATGAGAGGCTTAAATCGGATCAAATGCTTTTCTTACTTGGAAGACAACATAAAAAAAAAAAAAAGAAAGAAAAACAGAAGACTTGGCAGCAGACCCTGGGTGCTTTAATGGAGCACTGGCACTAAAGGGCACTTTTATGAAGAGGCAGAAGGAGTAACATACGCCCCTGGCGTATGTTGGAGGTAGAAAAATGCCTCTTGGAAATGTTGCAAAAATTCAAGCAGTGGGGGTGATTACAACTGGAACAAATTACCATCACAGGGGATTCCCTGTATTTTAATGTCTTTAGATCAAGCCTGACTCCTCATTTAAAAGATATGTATTAGCCAAAAACAAAGTCACTGGACTTCGTACAGGAGTAACTGGATATAATTGTACGGACTATCATACATAAGAGGTCAGAGTAGTTAAGTGCTTTGGCTCTAATCCCCACAAATGGAAATATGTGTGTCTCTGCTCTGGCCTGCTGCACAGAAAATATATGTCTTTAGGGGAAATTAATGGTGATGACAAGGCATCTCACTGCCCTGAGGGGGACGTGTCTTTTGGATCCAGCTGAGCTCAGAATTAAAGCAGGGAGTGAGCAGATAACCCTCCCAGATGTTTTATGGCACTGGATGGAGACAGCAGATGACAAGGGTCAGTGTAGCTCTGTATGCTGGAACATGAGAGGTTTGGTTTTTTTTCTTATAAAGCATGTAGTAAGTCTGTTTGTTCAAGAAACAAAATAGAGTGAATTGAAAGGAATATAGGCTGGAGGCTAATTAAAAGCTTGTTTCTATTACTACAATGGGAGAAACTGCTCAGGGACAGTCCATTATGTTGAATCATGGCCCTGTAATACTGCCAGAAAATGCTAAGAGCTTTGGTGAGTTATCTTCGGTCCTGTTTGTTAAACACGACTGTTGAGAAATTGCTCTGTTTCTTTCCCTTAGCGCGGGCACCATCTCCAGTGTTCAGGTATTCACCTGGAGAGACAACAGGGCAAGTATATGTCTCTTACCTAGTGGTGAAAGGACACATTTCTCATCCTGGCCCTTCTTCTTTTTTTTTTTTTTTTTCCCTTTAAAAGAATGTACTGAATCAAAGTCCTAAAGCTGGCTCTTCCAGTCTGCAGGACCTCCTTCAGAGCTGCCCACCAAATTCTGGAGGTAAGCTCTTTTTGCCAAAGTGCAACTTTTTCCTTGAAGAGTACACAAAGCATATGGAAAAGTATGAGGGAAGAACAACGTTTCAGTCAATTAATACAGATTGGGAAATGATAATAGTACTAAACCACATGTATCATGACTACACAAATCAGTGAAAATTTGGTGATAATGCTAGTGACTACTAAAAGGCACAGTATGGAAAGTAAGGATTTAGGACCAGGATGTGAAACAGGAGCATTCTCAAGAAAACTGGAAAGGGCTAACTTTGACAGCTTGTAGAGCGATTTACTGAAGTACTGTTTAAGACGGAATAAACTTGACATTCCCAGACAACTTCTGAGATCCAGCTGGTCCCTGCAGTCCTTATTCTGACCATACCTCCTGTTGTATTTGTACCCCTTACTTATGGCAATAAAATTGAATGCTGCATTTCAGGACAATTGGGTTACAACCAAAAAAGTATAACGAATGATATAATCAATCAAATACTGGAAGATTGCCAGAAGTACTGGACAACCATGCATTAAAACCTGTTTTCTTGCAAACCTTCCTTTATCCACCTCTGTTGGGAAGGTTCCCACAACGTGCAAGAGAACAGAGACAGAAATGTGGTTTTTTTTGTCAGCTTTTCATGGCATAACGGGTAATCAATGCATCAGCCTTTTACAGCCAAGAAACCTGCCTCCCTGTGAGCTGTAACTTGAATCATTCACCACATTAGTCACAGCTGGGGGCGGCTGTGCTCTGCTTCCAGCCATGACTCTGCCGTGCTGGGAGAAGGGGTAAGGGCGCTTTTGGGAATCTGCAGCATGGCAGTGACTCTGCCATCAAAGGGGGACAGTCACTGCAGAGAGCGTGTGGCCGCCTCTGCTTCAGGGCGACACGCACAAGGGATGTTCACATTCATTCTGAGTTTTTCTGCAGCCTGTAGGTCTATTACTGTTTTTTCACCTCTTTCATCTAGTAGGCAGCAATATGTGGAAGGCTGAGTGCCCAGACATACTATATTATCCAGTGTGACACCTATTAACAGATAAAATGCCATTGTAGTACTGAGAGCGCTCCTTAAATTAACAATGTTGCATTTCAACAAGGATGCTTAATGTGTTGCAAGAAGAAAGACTGAGGGCCTGTGTCTTCTTAACTCATCTGAATAGTACCTGGTAATCTCACAAAGTGAAAAACGTTGCCTTGAATTTTCATTAAGGCTCAGTGTTCAGACTCAGTGCCAGTTCCCACTGGCTCACTCACACATCTTCAAGATAAGTCACAGATTAATCTATTTTGCTTTCTTACAGTAGCGAGGCCAAATTATCTTTGTACCTGCTCCAGTGGAGCCTCACAGTTAATGTCATTACACAGATAAAAGTCAGACCAAAATTTGGTGTGCTGATTGCTGCCCATTCCCTGCTTTTCAGCTCTTTTTCAAAAAAAAAAAAAAAAAAAGAAGAGGACAGCCCATCCTTCAGTTGTGCAGGACAACTACTGAAGATACCACTTCTAAAATTTGTATTTTTACTTTGCTTGATCAAGACTCTTTGGTGAATGTACATTTATTTAAACAGATTGAATTTGCTTAGCAGCTATTACAGACTGAAACTCAGCTCTAAAAGATTATTACCATGAATTAAGATAATTTTCTGTAGTGGAAATTCACCTCATAAATCAAGTCTGGTATTCACATGGCTGTGCAGATGCGCTAACTCACTTGCAGCTGTAGGCACTCAGAAATCAGCAGAATTTGTCCCTAAATCTGCAATTGTTTGATGACACAATTAATGTACCATGACTTTCAAGGGAACAGATTATTTAAAGATGTTTTATAGTACAGAGTTTCAGGATGTCTAGCACAAAACACCACTGCTGGTAAAAATGAGGAGAAAGTGGAAATTAGTGGGTTTTTCTAGTTCTGCCCTCACTGCAGTTTTTCAAATATATCTTCCTCTGCCTCTGACATGCTGGTCAGCAGAGCAAGCAGTTCTTCAGTATTGACACACCATTCGGCTCTATGTGGAACATGAAAAAGAGATGCTCTTGCACCACAAGAATGTAAAACGCTTCCAGGTTGAGGGGAGTTACTAAATAAACAGCCTACATTTCAAAATTACCTGGCAACTCCTACTGAAATGGGGACCATTCATCAAAGAAACTGTTTAACATTAAATACATGAGTAGGAGGTTAACTGAAGTTGCTGGTGGTTCAACTCTTTTGAAATTTGGTCTGTTATTACAGACCTCCATAGCAAGCACCTTCATAGCCAAAGTCCCTGTTTTGGAGACTCTGGACTAATCCCACTTCCTTACTTAATTTTGTCAGTCAAAAGGTTTGGCTGAACAGACAAAGTGAAACAAAAGCTCTAGAAAAAGAAGCCTACATGTTTGGGACAAGCACTGAATCAATGAGAAAAAAAAAAGTCTATGATTCAGCAACCACAGAAGAGAAAACAGAAGAAATTATTTTTTTCTATAATTTCAACATTTTTCCAACAGAGAATTCTTTACTTTATTCACAAAAAAAATTCATCAAATTTAGATTTTTAGCATAACCCAATTTTCAACCCTAAAATATGCCGCATTCACCAGATCTACAGTATTCTGTTATGTTTGCTGGAGAAATTTTGACTATGCTTTTCTGTATTTACACTTTTGTCCTTTAAATACAGACTGCCAGTTATGCTGTCCATCTTAAATAGCACAGGAACAAAATTGAACTCCCAGCAGGTAGTAATTTGAAATAACTGGTCCCTCTACTGCTGAGATACACCGAGCGAAGTCATAATTGCAGGTTTTCAATGGAATTCGCTGCCTTCCTGAGCAAATTTTTTCTTCTGAACCAAATTCTCAACTCTTACATCAATGCAAATCCAGGGTAACTGCAGTGTAGTTACTCTAGATCTAAATTGGTACAAGTGAAAACAGAACTGCAGCTGAAGTGTTTAAAATATTACTTGTTGAAAT
Source organism: Anhinga rufa (assembly GCA_013400875.1). Taxonomy (NCBI): domain Eukaryota; kingdom Metazoa; phylum Chordata; class Aves; order Suliformes; family Anhingidae; genus Anhinga; species Anhinga rufa. Next base: position 67,794 of record VZTV01060415.1, read on the forward strand.
AAATTGTAGAAGCCACGTCCAAAGGCTCTGCTTTGTTGTTTTAAGATATTTTGTGGGATATCCAAAAGGATTTAAAAAGAGGGGTCATCAATTCAGAAAAAGAATTATGTTCAAAAGCAGCTTATATCGTCCCAGGACCAAATTTTTCTGTAGACTCTGAAAACATGCAATATAAAGTCTGGGCTGTAGGGAATAATAACATTAGGAGAAATTAATGCAAAGTGGAGTCTCTCTGCAAGATCACCATGCACAACTGTAACATCTCCTGTACATAAATTATCTTCCTCCTTTATGCAAGTTGTACATGAGAAAAATCTAAGGGCTTACTTAACAGTTTTAGCAAGTGATCTTCATTCGTAATTAACAGCACATCATTTAGCCAAGTGAGTACTTATGAAAGTGTGAGGTTAAAGAATAATGTGATCCCAGCTCACAAGCCTCCACCCTGACCTAGCTTCCCTGCTACTCCTGTCCCAGGCCTCTCTTGTAATTTAGCTAGCCAATTTGGTAGATACCAGAGTCATCGGAACCAGGCTGGGATAAATTAGCCCTCTGAAACCAGGCTTTGAATTTTAGCCAGATGAGGTAAAAACTGAGTGACTCTCAGGTGGTGCAATAATTCACTATTCAGTTATATTCAGTCTTCACATGTCCCTATCTCCCCCTCATAAGCACCCTGAGAGCTTTGCAGGTCTCCGACACTTTATACCTGCAGTATCTATCAAAAAGCTAATTTCCCCTATATGAACATATATACAGCTAGATATTACACACCATTTCTGTTGGTATTCTGCCTGCCTGTGCAGGATGTTTTTCACCTGCTCAACAATTCCAGTTCTCCCTGTGATAGCTAAAGCCTCGTACAACGTGAGATTAAAACTGCCAGAAGGCCTTCCTATAGGTATTTACAAGAATGTGCTAATTTTCCATGTTGTTTCAAAGGGGTGCATATCAACAGTTCATTCCTTGCTGGTTTATGAATAAATCTTAGATTTTTATTTCAGGCTGAATCTGTCATTAAGTCATACAGGTTCTTTCTTTAAAAGTTTCTACAATGAGCTTTCTCCACACTCTTTCTGCTAAAATTTGGACCGTAGGTTGGCCACACCTCGACTCAATGATTAAAATCCCCTTGCCATCAGATTCCTTACGTTTCTTTCTGACCTCCTTTAAGGCAGCTGCTACCTCCCTTTAGCCCATCTGACTCCATTGTATTCCCTGCATCCCTCTGCTATATCCCCCTGCTCCATCTCCGCAACACACACATGGGCCTGCTGGTCGCTCCAGAGGTCCTTTGGAGCCATCCTCCCACTCCTAATATCTCTCTTCTCACACCCTGGCCTTTTCTCCACTCCCTCCACTTGTAAAACTTCTGACACACAAGGGAAGCTGGATCTGCTCTCCATCTCCCGTGAGCCGAGCAGCACCTGGTCCCTGTGCACAGAGCCCCAGCCCTGCTCCATCATATTCTCCTCCCTCCTACTCCTCTGCAGAAGTTCCGAGTGCCCTCAAGATTCAGTGGCTGCATTGCATATGTGTCTGCCACCTGGTCACCTTCTGGGTTTGCTCATGTCACGTATGTCCCTGTCCTTAACCTGGAAGCAATGGTGAGCAGGGACTCTACTAATTATGTTCCACTTTGAACAGGGCAACCTAAAGTGTATTATAAATGACTTGGTGAATACAGTATTATAGCTACTCCACTTGGGGTCTGACAGTGAGGGCTTTTGAAACACTACAGAACAAAATTTGTTAAAACCCGCCCTCCTCACATCCTCCCCTTCCAGGTCCCCCAAAAAGCAGGAGACACAGTAATCCACCTATTTTTGTGGCAATACCACTTCAACAAAGGCTCAGAGGAATATCTCTTTCCCCAAATCACATCATGTTGCAGAAGAAGGCTGTGACAGAAATAGATGTTGATGGTATATCAAAGGACAGCTACCACTGTGCTAATAAACTTGTTATCTGAAGGCTGCAGTTGTCAGAAGGGCTCTTGTACAGACCTCAAGCCCACCTAGCTGTTGAAAGAGGACACATCAAAGAGGTGCCAAGCTAGAAACAGCTTGACACGAAACCCGTCTTCAGCACCACATCCTTTCAAATGGCAAAATAATCTCCAACAAGATGCGTGAGGATAGGAAGAATATGTCTGTACAGCATAAAATATCTGGCAACTGCGGTGGATACTTAGCAGGGTTCACCACATTCTGTGGGTCACAGCTGAAAACCCCACCAGAGGACACAGACTTTGGAGAATACAGATGAGTCAGATCTACAAAGCAGTTCAATTGTGAGGCAATTGACTTCGCTTGGCCAATATTGGTTGGTTTTTTTTATATATTGCTAACTAAATATAAAAAGCAAGAGCCCAGTCACGTAGGAGGGATAGGTGACTGTGTTTCAGCAAGTGGTGAAGGCAGTGTGGGTAACCACCAGAGCCTGACAGTAGGAAATCCTGTAACTGAAGAAAGCATAAATGCAATGGCTGGGTGTATAAGCAAGATTAAAGATGTGGTATAACTGTGTCTGGTGATGCTACTGGAATAGTGTATGCCATTTTTGCATCTACTCATTGAAAAACCAAAATGCAGCAATGGCTTGGATTATACAGATGAAAGGATGATAAAAACCTGCCTTAAAATGAGGGGCTAAAGAACCTTATTTTACTGAGCTTATCAAAGATGAGGTTAAGCTGACTTATTAATGTTTTGCTCATAAATGAAACCCTTTCTGATAATATGGGGCTTTGTAGTAAACAAAGTCATTATAAGAGCCAATGTAGTGGACAGTGAAATTAAACATATTCCTAGTAGACACAAGAGAAGATGATTAACAATGGGAAACAGTAGAAAAGACATTTAATGGATTTTCTGTCACATGAAGTTTCAAAATTAAGACTGGATGTCTTTTTTAAGAGATATGCCTTAGCTCCAGAAAAAAATTTATGGGAATCATTCAGCAATTTCTCTGTCTTGTATTATGCAAAAGGTCAGGTTGCAAAATCATAATGGTCCCCTCTAGCTGTAAAGTTATGAGGCTACACATTTTTAAAGCATTTTAAGTTCTTGAAAACTATTAATTGCCCCAAACTATATGATTATAAAAATGAGTCACTGTCTAGATGGACAGGCTGAAGAGGGTATTGTGCAACAGTTAGTAACCAGCTGTTATGCTTACAGAAATGGACTCAACTGCAAAAAGCGAACATATAGATACCACATGGATGTCTATGCAAAAGACTCCCTGAGGGCACAGGGGCTGCCTGACCCATGCTGGGTTCTTCTTTGCATAGAAGATTAGAAAGGAAAATACTAATATATCAGGCTTATTCCCTTTGTGCATTTGAAGAGATTTTTATCTGAACTCAGTTTTCCTCTTGCACCAGTAAATACCCCAGCTACCTCTCTCTCGCATCTAGTAACCGTGCTTGAGTTGGGACTCATGTTTGCAAAGCCAGGTGGGTCAGGCTGGTCATGTTCAGAGCCCCACTGTGCTGGAGCCTCCCAGCCTGAAGACTTGGCTGGCTCCTTCCACCCTCAAACTAGGGGCAAGCTCCCATGTTGGCAGTGTGTATCACCAGGGTGCTGGGGCAGGGTTCAGCCTTCAAATAGGGAGCTAATGTCACCGGACAGACCGGCAGGCATTGCTCCGGAGGCGTCAGTGCATTTCTGTTGGGAAATCTGGGACAAAGCAGAAACTGAAGAGGCACCAGACACATATGGCAACTGATGAGCCCCAGTGTGGTTTGGTGATATCTTTTCCTTCCTCTCCCCCTCCAGCCCCTCAAAAAAAAGGGTGGGGAGAGACTTTTCCTCTTCTTTTACTGTTTTAGAAAAAAAAGGGTTTTTTAAGTATTGTGAGCCATCAGGGTAAGCCATTTAAAAGGGAACTTCTAAACAACACACAGAAAAATTGCTTTTTTAAAAAAATCCATCCCCACAACTGTTCCAGCTTGTTTCAGAGGAGTCACTGTGGATAAGTAATCTCTGCAGTCACTTTTCCTACTAAATAGTTCACTCTCTCCTTGAACACTGAAACAACTTTCACCTCACTTTTCAGTTTGCTGGGAACTCTGATAATTGAGAAAAATATTGACATGTTCTTTGGCTTTTTAAATAATGCCAAAGGATGCAGTTTCTTTCTTTTCCTCCACTTGTGCAGTATTAAAACTCCAAACCTCCCTGAGAAAGCACGGGTGACCTGTTGGTAAGAGCCTTTGCCTTGGGAGACTAACAGATTTCCTTGGAGACCTTGCAAATGCACCATCCTACAGGACTGCTCATGTATTTATCCTGCTAATGTGAAACACAGTTCTGAGAGCCCCAAGGTAACACTGACCCTGCTCCTGGACACACAGCACCACAGCATTACTGCACCTAAACCACTGAGCAGCACTGCTGCACCAGTATGGCAACATTAGCTCAGCACCTTTGTTTTCTGTCCTGCTGCCTTGTATCATGAAATGCATCCTTCAACACTTAGGTATCATTTAGATAAAAAAAGACTTAGGCATATGCGAGTTTTGAGGAAGCCTTTGGGAAGACAATTCCATAATGTAAAATGGGTTACAACATTCCTAATCTCGTGAAATAAGATTCCACCTTTGTCTTCAGGTTCAAACTCACAGAAAGCTTTGCCTACAGTATCTTGCTAACCCTCACAAGAACTGGTTTAAAACAGCATTACCTTCATCAGATACAACTGAATTCCTCCCCTGCAAAAAAAAAAAAAGCAGCTTTAATGATCTTCAAATATAAGGCTTTCTGAGAGGACCATAAGCCAAAATCTATTTGACTTTCCCCCTCAGCCTCCCTGTCTTGAAAAGCAAACTTCACATCTGCTTGTTATCAGTAGTTATCTCACAGCAGGCCTCTGAATCATTTAGAAAACTCAAAGCACATGTTTATCCCTGCTGAGGAACCAGTCATTATGATGCTATTTACAGGCCCTTGGTGACCCAAGCTCACTACATGGTGTAGAAAACTGCCAAAGATTTTGTCTCAAGGGTTCTCACTGCTGCTAGGTTTAATTACTTACCATCAACTTTTCAGCCATAAGGCTGCACTCCCTCCTTTCAAGCTGCATTGAGGCATGCCTGTGTGAGGACATGTGGGAAAGCTAGGATAAATCAATTAGACATATGAAGCACATTGCATGTGACTTAAAGCAAGTTAAGCCCTCATGTGGTTACTCTTATGCAGGAGAATAAAAAGGCTTTCACTTTCCTGCATAGACAGCTTCAAAGCTGCACCATTTTACAATTGTATTGTATAGTAAAAAGCAATGAGGGGCCAGGAAGAGATGCCAATGGTCTTGGGCAAATGCATTCACATCTAAAAATGAAAAATGCTGATTGATTAGTAATGTGGAAGGATGATATGTCCTCCTGAGGCCAAAGTCTGCTTCTCACAAAACACTGTGCACACAAATTCCTCCAGGGCCTTTCTGCTTAGATGGGCAGACGAGTCTTATATTCCTCTTAGCACAAGGATAAATTACTACATCGCTACAAGATGCTCAAAATAAGCCTACTTGTTGTGGGACATGAAGTTCGATGTCAGACTACGCTTCCACTGACCGTACAGAGTCAGCAGCTTTGCTCAGTATTTTTGATATTCAGGAAAACCATTTAAAGGTCTGATCTTGCAGCCAGTATCCAGCTTGCAACTGTTCCTTACTATTCCATAGAGAAAATTCCCAGCATCAAATCCAGGCCTTTGTTGTTCTGGAGCAAAAGGCTAAGGATTTCAGTTCCTCCTTGCACAAAGACTGCAAATCTCTTCATATTATTCTTAACCTTCTTGAAAATCTGTGCAGGGCTAGCCCCACATTTAATTTTTAATGATTTTGAGTCAAACAGAGCCCTATGTTTTTTGCTTTCCAATGAATACTTTCAGCAGTGATCCATCACTAGCTTTTTTTTTACCTATAAGTGTTGCAACAAGTTAAAAAGTTCTTTTGAAGTCTTAGTGAGACTTCAAGAAACAGCAAGAATCCCAAGACTGCCTCCTCGTCTCATTTTGCTAAAGAATATTTTGAAAAGGCAACAGCATCAGACAGGGGTGTTGCAGCTTTCACTGCTTTCAGAGAATGTCTCTGTGAGGGGATGTACGGACAAGGGACCTACAGTGCCAGACTCCAAGTCTTACAGTATGAATGTGAAAACTCTTCTGAAGCTACTTCCTGTAGCATATCTATGTGATGTACCAGTTAGAGCCATCTATGAATTCCATAGAGAAGTTATAAGGTGTCTGTCATCTTCTTAATTAAACTAAAACTCAAAAAGAATTAAAAAATAAATAATCAAACCAAAATACTTCAGCAGATTGAAAACAGACGAATGTCACCAGGATTTCCATTTCTTCATGTGGAGAAGTATCTGTAGCTGACAACTTCAACCACATGTTCTGCATGCTGCCTCGTTTCACACTGTGCGGGGGATGTTTATATATCCACTCACATGCAGCATGTTCTTTAATAACATAATACAGAGAACTGGAAAAGCTTAAAGGGAAAGCACTTGGCTACAGATAGGTCAAAACCAAAGCTAAGTCCAACTTAACTATGCCTCAATTCTCATGTTCCTGGTACCAAACTAGTATAAAATTTGACTACAGTTAACATTTCTGGCTTTATCTTGAGAAAACCATGGAAACTTGGGGTTGGATTAAAAAAATGCTTCAACTGCATTGCAATGTGACACTGGAAAAAAAGTCTAGAGGCAATAAGTATGTACAAAATATCTGTTCTGCCGTGTAAATAGATATTAGAAGTTTAGTTAACGTTCCACAGTGGTTTGACAGAATAGACTTTAAAGAAATCGAATTAGAAATGAAAAATGAGTATGCAATTTATTTTGCACATCCTAGTGCCACTGGTCCAGTACAGTAAGTGCTAGGGGGGTGCTGCATTAGTCAGAGGTGAAACGTGTATTTCAAGTCTGCCTTCATTAAAGCAGTGCAGTACAGTTTTCTTTACTTCTCCAGTTTCTGGCTCTCACAGGGACTTGGACTGGATTGATTCTTTTTGCTGAAGCTCAGCTTGACCTGGGATGAAACTCCAGAGGTGTACATCACTGACATTGCAAGTGCAAGGTCCTGCCCCTGGGGAGGAACAACCCCAGGCACCAGTACAGGTTGGAGGCTGACCTGCTGGAAAGTGGCTCTGCTGAGAAGGACCTGGGAGTGCTGGTGGACAGCAAGTGACCCTGAGCCAGCACTGTGCCCTTGTGGCCAAGAAGGCCAAGGGTATCCTGGGCTGCATTAAAAGGAGTGTGGCCAGCAGGTCGAGGGAGGTCATCCTGCCCCTCTACTCTGCCCTGGTGAGGCCGCATTTGGAGTGCTGTGTCCAGTTCTGGGCCCCCCAGTTCAAGAAGGACAGGGAACTGCTTCAGCAAGTCCAGCGGAGAGCCACAAGGATGATCAAGGGCCTGGAGCATCTCCCTTATGAGGAAAGGCTGAGAGACCTGGGTTTGTTCAGCCTGGAGAAGAGAAGACTGAGGGGGGATCTCATCAATGCTTATAAGTATCTGAAGGGCATGTGTCAGGAAGATGGGACTGGACTCTTCTCAGTGGTGCCCGATGACAGGACAAGGGGCAATGGGCACAAGTTGGAACACAGGAAGTTCCACTTAAATATGAGGAAAAACTTCTTTCCTGTGAGGGTGCCAGAGCAGTGGCACAGGCTGCCCAGAGAGGCTGTGGAGTCTCCTTCCCTGGAGACATTCAAACCCCGCCTGGACGCGGTCCTGTGCCCCCTGCTCTAGGTGTGCCTGCTCACGCAGGGGGGTTGGACAAGATGATCTCTGGAGGTCCCTTCCAACCCCTATCGTTCTGTGATTCTGTATACAGGAGGGAAACACTGATGCACTGGAAGGTGTTGTTTCTGCTGCTGCTGAAGATTGGCATTCTCTTCTCACGCAAGAAGCTCATGATTTTGAAGAGACACCACCCTCCTGGTTAAATCCCCACCAGTATTTGCCTCCCTGAAGGCTTCACTGAAAGCTTTACAACCTTTTCTTCAGGCCCAGGTCCTGCTATAGTTAACCAAAGTTTTCCACTTCCATTTAGTTTTTCTTCAAGATGTAATTACTGCAATGCATTCAAGCTTGGAGCTACCCCTGAAGATCACTCAGAGGCAGCAGCTGCCACACACTGTGGCTTCCCACTTGCTAGGAATTGCTCACCACAGGCGACATGTCACAACAACTCTTTCAACACACTGTAAAGATTTGCATCTCTCATGTTCAAAGTTGCATTCATCTAGACTAGCTGAGATGCAGAGAAGCTGGCATCTTTGTGCTAGCTCGCTGAGGTTGGAAAACCAAGGACTTGACCCACATAAAGCTTAGGCAACATCTCATTTTTGGGCACAGTGTATTCCCAAGCCTTTTAGAGCTGGACCTCACTGCTTCTGCCCTCTCCTTTGTTGCTTCTTTACTTCTGGTGCCTCCTTCTGCACAGACCTCATCAGCAGGCTCCTCTGGTGCCCCTCTGCCTTCCTGCTGTCTGTCCTTGCTGGCCCCCTGCCACATGAGGATGAAATGCAAGCTAACGCCCCTGCAGAGCTGGCTACCTGTGCTGCACTCTGCTTAGTGCTGTGCCTCGTTGGACTGAGCAGGAGCTGGTGATCTGTAACTCAAGCTGCATGTATGTTGCTCACTTTGGGAAATCAGGATATGACTCAGAGAAGGCACCAGGCTGAACAGGGATGCAGGAGTGATCCAGGCACCAGTACAGGTTGGAGGCTGACCTGCTGGAAAGCAGCTCTGCTGAGAAGGACCCAGAAGCGCTGGTGGACAGCAAGCTGAGCCTGAGCCATCACTGTGCCCTTGTGGCCAAGAAGGCCAAGGGTATCCTGGGCTGCATTAAAAGGAGTGTGGCCAGCAGGTCGAGGGAGGTCATCCTGCCCCTCTACTCTGCCCTGGTGAGGCTACATTTGTAGTACTGTGTCCGGTTCTGGGTCCCCCAGTTTAAGAAGGACAGGGAGCTGCTTCAGCAAGTCCAGCGGAGAGCCACAAGGATGATCAAGGGCCTGGAGCATCTCCCTTATGAGGAAAGGCTGAGAGACCTGGGTTTGTTCAGCCTGGAGAAGAGAAGACTGAGGGGGGATCTCATCAATGCTTATAAGTATCTGAAGGGCATGTGTCAGGAAGATGGGACTGGACTCTTCTCAGCGGTGCCCGATGACAGGACAAGGGGCAATGGACACAAGTTGGAACACAGGAAGTTCCACTTAAATATGAGGAAAAACTTCTTTCCTGTGAGGGTGCCAGAGCAGTGGCACAGGCTGCCCAGAGAGGCTGTGGAGTCTCCTTCCCTGGAGACATTCAAACCCCGCCTGGACGCGGTCCTGTGCCCCCTGCTCTAGGTGTGCCTGCTCACGCAGGGGGGTTGGACAAGATGATCTCTGGAGGTCCCTTCCAACCCCTATCGTTCTGCGATTCTGTGTGATTCTATATTAAGTTACCCTCTTAAAAGGTGGAAGGTCTGTACCAGGCGGTGGTTATGTGGCAGGTGTCGTGTGGGCCACGGGAGAGCAAACGCTGAGGCACAGCTTCTCAGGGCTGTACTCTAACCTCAAGTTCACCTAACTGCAGCTCCTAACAGTAAACACCATAATGGAAAGCCTGGCATAACTAAGCAGGGATAGGGTCTTTCAGACTACAAACCAACCTCTTTTGCATAAGAATGCAACCGTAAGGTTTGAATTCAGCTAGCCCTTGTTTTGATCTGGACACAGCCTGTTTATACTGCCTAATTGTAGTCATTCCTGTGGCTTTGTTTGTTTGTTTACAACAGTACTTGGGAGTTTGGGAAAATGTTGCAGAAGACTCAAATAGCAAAAACGGCAGGTCATCCTTTAACCTAATGTTTATAGTTTATAGCAGGGCTTTAACATGTGTTACGGTATTGCAGAACTCCAGAATGGCTGTTTGTCAGTATAAATCTGGGGACAATTTATGCAGTGCTGCGAAACCATTATTCCTGGTACAGTTTTGAGCTCTTGCAGTATCAGGCACACAAGATAAACCACCTATTCAAAGACGATGGAAACACTACCAAGAGATTCAAACAAGTTCACTATTAATTAACTTCTACCATTGTGAAAAACTGTATAAGAAGTTCTGAGATCAAGAAGAAGAAAAGGAGGTGGCACCACCCTCCTGTTATGTCCCCACATAGTGTTTGCATCACTGAAGGACTTACAGCAGTATTACTTATTTCCTTTTTTCCCAGACTTAGATGGGCTTTCTGAAGATGTCCTGAGCTGAGTTTGTATGCTATATTTCCTATACTTTAGTATATATATTCCAAAATTGTCCCTTTTCCCAGAATTTGTCAATCTTACCGATACATCAGGCTAAAGAGCGTCAACCTTCTCATAGTCTGGTTGGAGATAGTACAGTTCACCTGAAGAAGCAAATGTCTGGCACCTTATTTAGCAAGAATCAATGCGACAGTTCAGGATGGGGGAGTTTGAAGAGCTCTATGATAGCTAAGAGCTGCAGTCCAGCAGACTTTTAAAGAGGATATTTTGCTTCTACATTCATTAGATAAGTACACTTGAAAATTTTCCTTGCCTTCCAATGTAGGGCCCTAAACCCTACAGTTCTGGTATCATGTGACTGAAACAGTTCTTGAAGTGGGACATCAACAGCCTTCTTCCGTTTATCAGCAGTTAAGTGATCTGACACATCCAAAACCAGAGGAACTTTCTAACTAACCTCCTTGTGGACACTTTCAGGTGAAATGCTCTCTCCATACCCTTGGCTTCTCCTGCAGCCTACACCTAAATTACCAGATTTACACGATGCAGTATAAGTTTTTGTTGTGACACTGATGACACTCACTTGTGCATGTGTATTTTCTAGAAGGCACAAATATTTAATTTAAGATGTCTGTCCTCTGTTGCCTGAGCCTAAAATTTTTGCTCAGAATCACCCGGGGTTTTGCTTTGCTTCCTCTTGTCCTTTATTTTGTTGAACCTCAGTGTGTTGAGATTTGCAATGTCATGTTCCCCCTTGGTATTGAGGATTACTCTGGCTTGTGGTGAAATATCCATCTTACACTTTCTTCCCACTTTATTCACATCTGGAGCGAGGCATGATGTCATCAGTATGGTATGTCATCTGCCTCATCTCCCCTGGTAAAAATGAGGAAATTTGCTTGATGCTCAGCATTCACTCAAGAATCCTAACGCAACATGAAGCTGCTCAGAGTGTCTTACCCACTCTGGCCAGTCTGATTTATCTGCACCATCACACAGCTCACTGGAAGGATTTTAACAGCCATTGCCTTGCTCTCAGAAAAAAAAAACTTGTCTCATTCATAAATTCTCATTCCTCTCTGCCCTTCCCCTAGCCTCAAATCCAATTTCTGTGCCTTTAAAGGTGAATTATTTTTTTGTTTCCCTTTCATTCCAGCAGAGAGATGGCCCCTTTTCTGTTTCAATGGGATCCGGGCCTTCCTGCCGCAGCTGCTCCCTCCTGGCCGGCGGCCGACTCCCTCATCCAAGCTCACTCTTAATGTAGTTTATTTTTCTCTGTCTTACTTGTTTCATTCTTTGCCTTTTCTTCAGGCTGGACCTCTCTTAATCAATCTCAGTCTTAGCCCTTTTCCCTTTCAATTCTGCTATTCTGCTGTGCTGGATTTGGGGGTAAGGGAAACAAGGCTTCCTTGAAGTGATTTGCTTACTCTCTTTTTTTCTGATTTCCTTACTCTTCTCTTCCTCTGCCAGGGAGGTCAGGCGAGCTCTGACCTTGGGTAACAGTGCAAACTGGAACATTTGTGGTTGCAACAGAAACAATTCTTTAATTAATTAAACGATCCAGAAGTTGCAGAATGAAGCCGGCAGAGCTCTCCTGCCTGCTGAGATTTGCTACACTACATCTTACAGCGCCTTCCAGGCTGAAGCTTGCTCTCAGGGAATACAGTCATGGCTCTCATACCATCCCTCCTTGTCGGTCAGCAGCAATGCAAATCAGACAAATTCATTTATGTAAATTTATTTTTACTTTGAATTTTTTTAAAATAAACCCTTAAAACTCCAGCTGTGTTGTTGCGAACCCTTACTTTGCTTCATGTGGCTTTTGTTTATATGACTGAAGAGTCACAAAGTTGATAGACCTGAAATATCTGAAGGATTCTATAAGAAATGATGATATGAAATCTTTACTGGAAAGAAGTAGTGCCTATGTTTGCTCATATGGATGGCAGTAGGCATGTACCATTGAATCCCATGGAAACAGAATGTGGCCCTACAGTTTCCATCTGAAATGTTTTAAAATCATATTGGCCTGAATGGGGGTCTGAGAATTTGTTCTATATATATGATAAAGAAATACTCTATAGCAGACTTTTTTGTCTGCTTAACACGTGTTCATAGACATCAAGTCACACTCTCTAGGAGTGCCAGGGTCACTTACCAAGTAAATGATTTAGGGAAAATACAGGGCAATGTCAAAACACCATTTGCTTCCACAGTGGAGGGTTACCTCACCAGCTCTCAAGCCTCTATGTCAACTGTTTTAGCAATGTCAGCTGGCATAAAATCTAGGGCTGACCACTCTGATATAAAACCATAGAGACTGGAAATCATGAATAATCCATGGAGAAACTGTCCTTAATTAATAATCACATTTCTTTAGAGCCCCAAGTTTGCCATGTAGTGTTCAGTAGCCTCCTTTTATGAGTAGCCACGCTTTACCACGCCATCTGCAGAAGAAAATAACTGCATTTAACAGAAGCCTCTCTTTATTTAGAGCTGCAGGGGGAACTAATTAAAGGTAACTGAAACCACAGCTGCTAAAATAATTATATGGCATCTAAACTATTTTGGAAAGCTCGCATTGTTTCTCTGTGTGACATATGCAGAATATGATTGGAAACCTACCATCACTTTAAACAACATAATTGTGGCAAACGAGGTATCTAGAACTCTAGGGATACTACTTAACATAGATATGTGTAACACTCGTGTGTTTTATGTGTACGTACACACGTGTATACATGGACCTTTTTTAGTACTCTTACTAGCTGCATATAGTCTTCAAGACTTAGGAGAGAGAAAGATGTATTGCCATTATAAAATTGTAATAAAGAGATGCCCACTTTTTTGCAAAGCAAAGCATTTTATAATCACACATGGAACTGATTGTTTGGAGTTAAATACATTAAACATTTCTCAACCAGTCTTCAGTTAAAAATTTTCTTTCAATCATTTTCATGTAACAAAAAGACTTGTACTTCATATATATATACATATATACACAAAGAATGGCAGTACTGAAGCTTGGAAAAAGAGTTTCAGATGAGGTTTGAATTATTCCAAACTCAGGGCTCAGTGGGGAGCTCAGATTTTACATTTGCACAGGGATGCAGCTGTCAAAAAGAGGTAAAATCAAATGACAAAAAGCACCAGAAAACTAAACTGATTTTGTCATTTGGACCTTATTCAAAATACCTTCTTTAAAATGAAGAAGAGGAAGGATGTGCATTTGAACTCCTGTCTACTTTAACTGCTTCTCTCCAAATGATGTTCATCATCATGGCATTTCAGTCTCTTTTTAAACTGATTAATACAATCAGGTCTGCAAAAAGCAGGCATTATCATAGACTGATACAAAGTTGGATCTGGCTTTAATTTTGCAAGCATGTTTTTCTTCTTACATCCAATCCATTGTTTGTTATTAATCATACTAAATGCTTTGGGTAACAGTGTTTCCCCAATAAAACCATGACAAACGTGTGCGGGAGCATGGGGCACTCTCCCAAGGGTGTACACCTTCCCTAGCCTTCCCAAGTCCAGCACCTTGGGCCTTTCCAGAGCAATATCCCCATATCCATCTCCATTAGTTGACTTGCACTTCACCTTTGGGGAAAGAGAAGTGTGGCGGTCTATAATACAGTTATCACAAAGTTTAGCACCAGTAAGCTCAGTTTTGCTGATAGTCCTGCTCTTTTAAGTAACAGCCCAGCCAACATGCAAATATCTAAGTAGCGTTTGGCATCACAAAAACAAAGTATTAATAGTTTGTTATATAAAAAAAATCTAATTAGAACCTTGGTGACATCTTAGTACGAATTTTACTTGGAAATAAAAATGAATACCAGAAATTAAATCATTTCCATATCTTGGAAACAACATACTGTCCCCCTGGAAATGGAGAAAAGGAGATGAGGCCACAAACTGGCAGGACAACAGCTGCATTTACCACTTTAAACAATGTATGGTCAGCAAACATCTATTGCTAAAAGACCAAAGTACAAATCTCCAACTCAGATATTACTTTTGTCATCATATGTGGATGTGAAAGCTGAGAATCTCTCAAAGACACAGGCAGAGTCTGAACGCTTTTGAAAATAAACACTTTGAAAAAATACTAGGCACTAAATGGACTTCAGGGATAATATATACCAAGATATACCAGAGCATCCAACAACTTGTTATGTCTAAAGTGAACTAGAAAAACACCCTAACAATGACAGGCAAATGGTGAGGAAATATGTAAAGAATGAAGCTGATTTGTTTACTATAACAGGCATTGAATAGGGCAGTGGATAAACCCTCAGAACGCCTGACTAAAAGAATTCCCTCCTTCAAGCCTGCTGGGAGGAGGAGAGGGATAGCACTTAACAACATGATCAGCATGAAAGCAGGATTTCCAGTTAGTCAGGGACTGAAATTACTCTTAAGTGCCCTAAGAAATGCTGGGTGGCTTAGGAAGGATTCAGACCCAGATGTGACAACTTTCACAAAGTCATTTGCCTCATTAATTATTTTTGTAAATAGTTTAATTTACATTTTCCCCATTGCGCTCTTGTACCTCACACATTTTCCTTGGTACAGCCAAGGAAAACCAGCCCAGGAGTGAGGATGTTGGCTATGTTGGCTTGGAACGGACAACATCCTTCCATTGCCTTCTACTGGGGCTCAGAGCAAGTCATACAGGCACAGCCTCTTAAAAGCATTATATAACCTAAAGATGCAGATGCAAACCTTCTGTGACTTTAAAAAGTGCCTTTACAACTAAATCCTGCTGAAATCAAGGCAGCATTAAAAGACAAGCAAAAAACATCACCTTGCAACATTGAAAGCAACCATGAATTAAAAATGCAAAATTCCTTCAGGACCATCTAGTCAAATGGTCTGTCACAGCAAAATCTATTTTGTACAGTTTCTATTTTTTCCCAAAGTTGTTTTTTTCTCATTGCTGTTCTAATG
This sequence comes from Anhinga rufa, assembly GCA_013400875.1. NCBI lineage: Eukaryota > Metazoa > Chordata > Aves > Suliformes > Anhingidae > Anhinga > Anhinga rufa. The sequence continues at coordinate 83,022 of VZTV01060415.1, forward strand.
CACCCAGTACAAAGCACACAGGCCTAAAAGAGGTATATGGATGCTATAGATAGACTGTATGAGGCCTGCTCTCAATTACAGCAGAGCTGGAAGGAGTGCAAATGAAAACCAGACTGACAGTCTGGGTATTTCATGTCTCAATGAGACCTGCAAATTTAGATAGTTTCAAGAATATCACATATGAAGTTTGATCAATAAAAGACTGAATGGCCTCAACTTGCAGTCATCTTCATTTTGACTTGATTGAAAACATCATTCCCCATCTTGGATGGTATGTGGGTCACATCATTGGAAGGAGATTAAGTTCACTCTGTTAGTGCCCTTTCAGATCAAATGTGTTAAGAATGACCCTAACATGCCATAAGTGTTGACTGGCAGTCTCTTTCCCTCAGATGCTGGAGAATTTATGCAAATCACAGTGTTTATGAGCTGCTACACAAGACCTGAGCCAAGTTTGGTAGAAACCACCCCTCCATTTCACTGGCTCATGAGCCCACCCAGAGGAACTGGAAACCTCAGACAGTGTTCCTTTCTTATGGAATGAGAAAATGCCGCACTGAATTTGAGAAACTAAAAAGTAGATTGACTTGGACTTCTGTGCCAAGATATTTATGTTTCAATTGCTTTTTTAAGTAACAGCAGATAGTAGTTCCCATTTTCCTTGAAGCCATTTTCAAACAGGAGAAAGGGTCTGAAGAGTGAGTTACAGCCTGTGCCAGCAGAGAGGATTAAGGTTGTCAAGTTACTATGATAAGAATTATGGTACTTTCACATTAGGATTTGGGATTGGAAGTATTGAAAAAGGGCCTTTACAAAGAAACTTGGAGGCTGTCCTCATTTTCCCTGCTACACACTGTTCATAACTGCCCCCCTTCATATTACAATAATCATTAGAATAGTGAAGCTGTTGATTTTAGTTTGGAAATCAGCTCTACGCCAAGCACATATCAATAAAATACCAAAATGTAGTTGAATACATTCTACAAATTCCTAAATGTGGAGAAATTTCCAGTACAGTGATAGCACTGAAATGAATGAATGCCCTCTTCTGCAGAAGTAAGGGCTGGCACCACGCAGAAAATGATTGGCAGAGGACACATATTTGTCGTACAAAATAAACCCATATCTCATCACTCATCTCTGCACTCTCTCCATCTAATCTCATCTTGTCTTGTATTTCAGCTACAGCCATGTGAATGCTGATCAGTGTATAGTCTTACTTAAGCAATAGAGTGATAGCCAACAGTCCTGCTTATGTGTCCCCACATAAGACTGAGGTGGTTCATTACAACCATGTGGGAATGTCTAGATATCCTCCATGTTGCATTAGCCATGCACACAGGGAAGGATCAATCTCTCCATCAGGCTCAGGACAGGATGCTATGATGAGCAATGTTCTTATTCTGGAAGTTCTGACCCATGAGCTCCCATGCATCTGCCAACATGGGACCCTGCATAAAAAGAATTGGGTAATTCAATTATGAAATGAGACATACAGTTGGCTGAGCAACAAACATGTTCAGAGAGAAATACTTCTAAATAAAGAGTAAAAATATTGCCAATATTCCTGAGTAAAGAATTTCTAATGACTAACTTGACCTGTAAATTAATTCCACAAAAAAAACCCAAGTGAATTGGATAAGCTTGGAAGTCAAAGGAAGTAAAAGAAGCATGCAAAAGTTTGGCATTTAAACAGACTCATAAATAGAAGACACGTGGCTGTAGATGAACAACAAACTCCTTTAATGTGCCCATTTTCTAAAGAGAAAATAGCTATGGATATTTTAGGTGCTTTCAGGATAGGCTGCTATGGTTAGGGTCTTCATTTTTGCAAAGAAAAAGAAAAGCAAGGCATCGTCTAGAAACACAGCATTATGCAGATAAAGCAGATTTAGAAGTGGAAATTCCTCTTGCTATTGAAATTATTAGTGTCTTAAGCACCGAAGGGAATATAATCTTGAAAAGCATAACCTCCCTGCAATGCACAAAGTGTAAAGAAGCTGGCAGGATGTGCCAGGCTTATTTGTCCTGACCTATCTCCCCTGGGCACCCCACCCCACACCCTCAACCTTGGTCAGAAGCACCAATAAGCTGAGTCCTGGGCCCTGTCATAGCCAGGGCTATGGCATTGCCTCGCACCCAGCCCAGCACTGATGACTTACGGGCTGGCTGCTCCCAGCACCTGGTCTGTAGTCATGGGCTTGCTGGAGGGCACAGAGTTGGTACATACACTCTCCGCATGCATGCTTGTGGCTCATGGGCACAAGAGAGTGGGGTCTTGCCCACCCAGATGAGTGGTAGGGCTAGAAAGGGGCTCTTGAAAACTCCTTCCCAGCCTAAATAAGAAAGCTAATAAAGAAAGCAACAGAGACTGTAATATACGATAATAATTAAAACATATTCAGATGGTGACAAATGAAAAGGGATGTTGAAGGTTAGAGAAGAAGCATAATTGTAAGGCAGTAGCTGAGCTTCCGCTTCTTACAAAAACAAGAGCGACACTATGAAGGATGCCATATTGCACTTGGCTTCTGTCCTAAAATAATTCCACATTATAAATATTTGACGCAGCACTTAAGACTATTGCCTCCACAGGATTTAATGTAGTATAATGTAATACATCTGTTTGCTACCCACATGGTATGAAGAGACTGAATGGGTAAGATATGAACAAAAAATGCAAAACCCTATTGTATACTATTACTTCTGTGTTGATCACACTGCACTCATTACCTATTGAATTAAGATGATGGGAAATGTTTCATAATACCTGAAGAGCATGATGTCATTCATTCTTTTTTGATCTACAAGACTATATCAACCCTGTTCCTACCTTGACTTTCTGTACTCATGAAAAGTACCATGAGAAGTTGTGACTTGCATGGGCATTGCATTTAATGTGAAAAGTTGAAGTAACTGTAAGAAAATGCAGCAGCATAAGAGAGGTACGGTCAAGTAACTTAGGGAAATATGCCTGCTTTTTATGTCTTAAATTTAAACACTAAAAATTTATCGTCACCGGCTTACACTACCTGAAAAATTGTCTATTGAAGATACATGTGTTAATCAAGTTAATAAACCTTTCCATCAACCACATTGCAGCTAAGTGACACTTTCTTACTCTGCTTTGAAGAGTTGCAGGATTGCCCTACTTTGACAGTTATTTCCTATGTGAGTTCCTCTGCTCGGCATCCTTCCTGCTTACAGGAAAATCTTTCTTAAGATAATCTTAAAGTGTATCTTTCTTAAATCGTAAGTGCTATAGTCAAAGAAAAATGTTAAAAGCCACAAGTAACATTAACAAGTAAACAAACTAATGTGCTGACAACACATAAGGGATGACACGCACTTTCATCACTGCAGGTCTGTCAGTCTCATGATAACAAACTCCACGCTAGCTTTTTGTTCTTCTGATGGCAGCTTAGATTGGTTTGAAAAGAAAGCTACACTGAGAAGGTAGTTGCAGCACAAACTTGTGGTTTCCACATGGTGCCATGATCAAAGTGTTGCAATCTGTGGTGTTCCCAAGCTTGACAGAGTTAAAAAAAAAAGAAGGTTCTTACTGTGGGACAGAATAAAACCCTTCCAGCCCCAGAAGATGGAGTCTCTTCATTCACATTTTACTTTTGTCAAAGCATTTTCATGTGGTGGTAGAGCCAACCAGGTTTTTCAAAGGTGCAAACTAGCTTAGATGTCCTTTTTCCCTTTGGAAATGTCAGTGCTGAGCTTCAGAGAGACCACACGTGGTATGGGGAAGGGGCACAGCTCTATGAGTCTGTGCTCCAGTGCTACCTGCCTAAGGCAGCCAGAAAGCAGGAGGTGGCCAGGAGACACAGTTCAGCCAAGAGCTACAGCTGTGCCAGGTCAGGAGACATGGTTCAGCCAAGAGGTACAGCTGTGCCAGGCTCCCAGGTCCCACCAATGCTGACTGACCTGTTACTGAGGGTTCTGGGAATTCATTACAATGGATGCACTTTGGTAAGCTCAATATCTCTGTGACAATCTTTTCCTATATCTGATGCACAATATTTTGTTTTCTCTGAAAGCTGCTGATGAAGCAAACACTAGTTTTTTGGGAAATTGCTTTGGCATCTTTCAGAATATCAAAATGAGTAAATAATTTAGCAGAGAAAAACAGATTTAGGCACAGTTTGGCATGCCATTATCTTGACTCCTTTACTATTTAACTTTTCGTAACTGTGCCTCATCTGGGAAAAGACATAAATCTGTCGTTTGTGGGAAGCTAGATAATTAGTCACTTTAAATAACAACTTATGAATTACAGCTAAAAACTAACCAGACTGGTAAACAGGAATTGCAAGACTGTGATTTTTGCTTCTTTACCCAGAGCTTCACACAGATGCAATAAATGCTTAATTCAGCCATTCTCTAGCAGTGTTTCACAAACCAGGGGTGGTTTGTGAAACCACACAGCTTGCTCATGGAGCTGTATTAAATAGTAACATTTCTCTGTTCTGTTTGCCTGCACTGGTCTTCCCCCCTTAAATTTGCTATTCACTGGTTCATTTGTCCACAGCTTGGAGATCTACAGGTTTCAGTCAGGTCAACCTAATAACCAGAAATGTAGCCAGTTGTTCATAAACAATTTTCCACTCAAATGCACAAGAGCCTGCTTCAGCAGCCCCTTAAGCCAACAGCACTCCTGCAAGAGCCAAGAAACCAAGGTAACAGTATCTTGAATAAAGTATTAACTTTTTTACACTGGACAATGTTTACATTTTTCCTTAGCAAATAACCCATCCATATGTGCTTGGCTATGGACGAATTTCTGATTTCACACACACTGTGGGCAAACACTCTGGTCAGAGGTTGCTGGGAGCATATATGTATATAGCTGTTAGTCATCATGTTCTCCTATCTTTGTAGAGGACATAATTAAGAGTATATCATTCACCTCTTTTGTTTGTATTATGGATGGACCTGGCTGAGAGCAGCGGGAATGAACTTGAAACCTGGGTCATGAATGTGGATGATTACAAGAAGGATCTCAGCTAGCATGTTTGATCTCTTGAGCTTGGAGGACAATAAGAGCAAAACTGAACAGCTTAAGTTTTTCTTTAACTAGTCTCCAGTCTGCAATGTATGGGGGTTCAGAGCTTAAATCAATTCTTACATAACTCACCGTCCTCTTCTCTTTTTCCATCAATATTACTATTTCCATTGAAAAATATTTAGTTTTTAGAAAGGAGGGAAATGTGATAGTCATTTATTGCCCCCACACTGCTAAGAAATTCCATGCTTTTATGTGCAGGAAGCATTGTGTTGATGTTGGCTTCCCCATGAGTTAAAAATCTTGTTTAAATGTTGCAGAATCTAAATGCTCTTTGAGGTTTTTCTGTGTTGTTTTATGGAAAGGCTTCTGCCTGATTATTTACAGATGCTGTCTCTGAGAAAGCCAAAAATAGTCCTTTACTAATTCAAAATTTAAACTAGCATTTTTATTATTTTATTGTGTAACCAAGAAACTTGCTCTAGGGTCCCCAGTTCAAAGAGGAAAACAGAGCCCTTTGGCTTGCTATTGGCATCACAGGCAGCGACGTTCCCATTTAGCTAACAGCAGTGCCAAGCCTTGGCAGACCACAGGGTCCTCTCCAGCAGAAGTGCAGCCTCCAAAGCATCTTGCAGCACAGACTCCCCATGTTACATGACCATGAAGGACTAGCATTGTTTCAAAAGTTACTTCTCCCACAGTAGCGCAGGGTGTTTAAAACAATTTTAGGAATTACTACAGCCCCTCAAGCCATGCTTGCTTTTCTATGGCCACCTTGGCTGAGCGTCAGTAAGAGATTTTTTTTCAACAAATGAAGTGCTAAGATATATCTTGAGCTCAGCAAGAAAGAAATGTTGCTCAGCCAGCTCAGCAAGCAAGCGTTTCATCAGATGAAACACTCCTCCAAAGGTTCTCTTTGCTTCTCCAAGGTTAAGGAGAGTCATGAACACTAACAAACAGGGGGACTACCCTTGTCAAAGAGGAGCCAGAGAGTTTGGATCTCATCCTGACAAGTTCAAAGACAGATTTTTACTTTTTATTCTCTCAGCAACCAACAGCAGAAGAGTTGCAGTTTCCTTGCGGCCTCAAGCCACTGCTTTTTGACCCTAGGTCCTGTATATACCTGGTCAGGGGTTTGTTCCACTGATCTGAAGACCAGGCTTTAGACTATTCCCATCCTATGGATATGGCAGCTCCAGCGATCCCAGGAAGGGGCTGGGGAACAGCACAAACTAGCAATATGGGAGGTGGGTTACCAGACATTATTTCTGCCTCACAATAGCTACAGTAAGTGTGTGGTTCAAAAAAGCCTTCCTGTCCTAGGTGAACTCATCAGCCTCTCCAAACCCCTGCATCATGTGATAGTTAGAAGGGAGAGTGATATATCAAAAGTTCAGCATTGCAGTAAACAAGAAGATACATTGCTGTTATCATTACCAAAAGTTCTGCACAAAATATTGTTGATAAAACATTTGCAAATGTAATTTTCTGCCTGTCAGCAGGTACTAATACCAGATGAAACCTGCTCCTAACTCAGTCTGCACAAACACTCACTTACCTACTACAACATGGCTTGGAAACAAAACAGGAGCTGTTCGTGAACCACCAGTTGTCTCAACCCACAAGTGAAGTAACACACAGGTAGAGGATAAAGTCTGTGGGCCTACACGGTAGACCAAATTGTCTTCTAACAGACTAGCCTACAGTCTGGATGATATCTTTCAAACATAGGCCTTGGTAGGTTTATGTTTATTTCCTACAGTCTAACTTCTTATCTGAAAATAGCATTATGGATTTTCTGAAAATAACAGCAAACTCCTCTCAGCTGATTTCTTCACAGGCTTTTTAGTTGGTACAGAATGTGTAGTTGTTCTGCAGTTTCATTTAAAAAAAAAAAAAAAAGAAAACTGGGCTATGCTTACTTACTATGCACTTGAAAAATTTCCTTCACCTCAGATAGACAAAGCTACCAGAAGTTGGAGAAGTTGGTACCTTGACAAATAAATTAGGTTCTTATTTGGATGTAACAAAATATGGGTACTTATTTTGAATGGTACAAACCTCTCTAGAACAATTAGCATTTTAAATTTTTAACTTTTTGCAAGCTGTAGATTTCTCCCAGATATGAAACCACTTAAGAATCAAGATCACAAAGTCAAATTGATCTAAAGTTGAGCTCTGATCTTTCCTTCCTGAAACACAGTGAGCTTGAATTCCTACAGGTTCTGGCTGGACACAACTCATCTCTACCACTGGTACAACTGGCATCTGCTCCTTGTGAATGTGCGATCAGCCAAGACTTGGGGCTGAAGTCACGGATTAAATAAAATATGGTGAAGAGGGAAGAATTCCTAAAAGATGTATTCCAGAGAAGCTGTTATATACTTACTGAAAATACATTGTTCTGCATGATATAATTAAAGTACAACCAAGAAACTCTGCTCTGGGGCCTAGGACTTTTTGGGGAGTGTTATTAAGGATCATATACTGAAAAGACCTGCATGATATGTTTAGTCCTGTAAAGTTTCTTAGCCACAGCACGAGGTGGCCATATAGTTACTTCTCTTATTTCTTGTAACTACATTTTGAAAGATAGTGTACATGAAAGATAATTTGCACTGCTATGCTACTACTCATCCAAGGATTTTACAAGCTTTAGAAATATCTATAAATTTCTCTAACAGTGCCGTTCCCTGCCATTGCTGCAATTTAAGAACCTCCCACAGTAACACTAAACTTTTAGTAAGCGTCCCAAAACTTCTTGGGTTACAAATTACTTGTTCAATGTGTTTTGTGTTTTATTTTCATGTTGCAATCGTGGATCTAAGATATATTTGGGTAAAGTTAACTAGATGCCCTCCACCAGCCTTGCTTTGTCTCCAGCTCCCTTACTTTCTCCTGAGCTCTGTGGTCTGCTGTTCTCAGAGGTGGAGAACCACACAAACACTGTAAAATGTGTTTTCTCCTCTGTACATTTTCAGATGGACATTAAGTGATTTTCCTGACACAACACAGGCATTCCCCCTAGAGCTAGAAGACCATCAGGATGTCCTGACTCTCCTGCCCCGTATCAGAGCTCAAATTAATTGCTAATTGCTCCATAGGTTCTTGAGGAACACTGATCTACCATGATTGCAAGGAAATTCCTTGCTTCAGTTTCAGTCTCCTCTCCTGTACCAAGAGGATGATGACATGAATTTCCCTTGTTGAAAAGATCAATGATCACTGTGAGACAACCAGTGAATTCCTACTGTTGTTGAGGAAAAGATTTTCATAAAAACTCTTCATCTCTCCTCACCTTATTGATGAATATGCAGTTTAGCAATGACATGACACATGAGAAACAGAAAGATTTGTGCTGAAGACAGAGTGATTTCTCTTTTTCTAATAAAAAAGAAGAGTGGCTAGCAAAAATTTTCTTTGGCTTCAGATGTCTTTAATAAGTCAAATGGATGTGCAAGATGACCATCTTCCTCTGTAAGTATATGCTGTGAGAATGGCATTTTCTGAAACACGGCTGAGTAAAGAAAGTCCCTTAATTTATTTTCAAAGCCAGTTCTGAAAGAAAAATTATAGGATAATGGTCTCTGATGAAACAATAATAACAAAAATAATAATAATCAGGATATTTCCCTAATTCTACTAGTATTATTTACATCATCATTGCATTCAGTACTTGTGCCTGTTGGCCCTAACTCCTACGTTGTTTCACTGTGTTGGAACATGTGAGGTATAAACTAAACTCCACAGCTATTTTGTTTCTTGCTTATTAAAAAATCAGAAAGCTTCTTTTTAACAACCATATTGACAAGGAAAGCTTGCACAATTGATTGAAAATTGTATCCTTTTTTTTTTGTTTTTATGGTGGAATAAAACTGCTATAGTTGGCCCACAGTATTGCACTGATATTGAGAACATTAAGTGGCAAATCAAGTGCTTCACTTTTAAGGGATTTTCTCCCCTAAGCTTTCAGCTTACACATTTATAGGTCTCCAAGTGCTAAGGGGAAATCTGTGTAAAATGAAGTACTTGAGCACAGTTACACTGGCAAGACTTGCATCTAGCCAGAGCCTAAAACTGATCCCTTATAAGAGCACCTCAGCAGACTGAATTTATTAGCAATCTGAGCCTGGGTGCAAACCGCACATTGGATGCAAGTCAGTCAGAAAATGGGATCAGTGCTTGGTAGGGTTGGGGATTAACCAGCCTGCCTTGGACAGTAGTGCAGAAACCGAGCAGCACTACCCCAGATGCTGTTGATACTAATTAACGTGTGTTTGTGCGTCTGTGCATTGCATGACAGTTACACAAGCAGACTTGTGAGTGCAGTGCTAGCCACCTGCATGATGAGGAGTCCCTTTTGGGGTCAGATGATAGCTGTCTGTCTGGCTTCTACTGTTTTGTTACACAGGGCCAGAGGATTCCCTGGGACCTACACTCCATTCCTGTGGCAAAGCAGAGGCACCAGCCTGAAATATTTTCTGTCTTCTCTTATTTTGTGCATGTGCTCACTAGAGACTACAGAAGTTTCCTGTTCTTCTGTGCCAGGCCAGGTTTTATTTGTCATTAGTAAACTCCTGTGTTATCTCAGTGTTTCTCTCTCATACCTGAAGAGAACGTTAAGCCAAAATTAATGACCCATGGCTAACATGCATCATGGCTAATACGCCATCAGGACTATCTCTGCAAGCAGCAGTCTCTGCTAAGCATCGGTCCTTGTCTTCCTGACTCTGCTGTACCCCTCTGTGTAGCTTACTAACTCGGAATACGTGTAACATCTTTTGTTGTTTAACACTAATAGGATCCAGTTGAACTATGCATAATTACATCCAGGTCTCCTTCAACGGATGGTTTGTTCCCTCTGTCAATGATCTAATAAGTAGAGAGACATACCATAAAATGGAGAATGAATAATGCACACGGAGGTGATTATTATGCTGTGGTGCTCATGCTAACAGCTGGAAGAGATCATGGATTACTGAAGAATCATGGGCTTTGGGATAGCCCCTGAAAAAGATTTTCAAGAATCCAGAGTTTCTTTCAGTGCCCAGGTTAACATATCTTTCCAGGCTGCTTTATCCTTCTTCCAAGTGACTGTTTCTTTAACCCCATTTCCTGCATCCTGAGAAAGGTTATTTAATCTCATCATGGAGATATCCTTGTGAAGACTGGGGAAAAGTGGAAAAAGTCTGCAGGTCACAGTCATCTTTAAGTAATAGTTAATGGAGGATCCAGGACACAAAATTCTCTCTCATCAATACCTCCTTAGTTCAGTTAGCCATGATGAAAGTCATCAATAGGCATAAGAGCCTGATGCTGGACAAGTTAGATTGGTGAGATGGATCAAGTGAAAATTCCCCAGTTTGACAGGATTAGGCATCAGTCTTGGGGGCAGACCCAGAGGCATAGCTCCAGGACCCCCACCACCGACTGTAGGCATGGGGTTGAGCTGGAGGCGGTCAATCTGCCACCCACCCTGTCAGCACATTGACTGGAACTGGAGATGGTGGACTGAAGGAGAGGTCCATGCACTGAACGCTGCCTGGGGAATACACTGTGTAAGTCTCAGCAGTGCTATGACCACCCCCAAAAGTACTCTGACTAGAAAAGGAAATGGTGCATGCCAACCCCCCCGACCCCATGGGGAGGCAACAAGGGTTTCATTTACATGGAATTGGCCCCTGGACTAAATAACTCGGTGTTACCCCTCCAAAAGAGAGGGAGCCATCACAGGAACAGGGGTCACTCGAGACATTCTGCCAGCCACAGGAGCCAGGAAATTGGGTTCCCATGAAAAAGCCTGTTGTGGCTTGGGGAGGAGATGGAAGGGAGCAAGAGGAGCAAGCCCCGAGGCCAGAGGGAACTGGGAGTACTCATGCTGGACAGGGAGGTTTCTTACCCACTGGCACAAGCCCACAGCACGATTGCTGGCAGAAACCAGGGTGCAAAGGCTCAAGCAGCCCCATCACCCCAGGGTAGCTCTTGTTCCCTGAAGAGCTCCATCCCCCCAAGTTATTCAAGGGTGAATCAGCGCTCCTTTACCACCATATGTTTAGCCAAGGACAGCTACACTTCATTAGCCCTCAGCAGTGAGCACACCCTAAACCAGCTCTAAAAACTTTCCTCACAATTTAATCCCTGACCCCACTGGCTGTTCTCTAGCTCCTCTGAGTCATCCAAAGGCTTTTGGAGAGGAACAGAGCAGGTCAGACAGATTTCTTCCAGACTTCACCAGAAAAAGCAAAATACTCATCCTGTTCACGTTGCACGTGTTGGGAGCTGGGGCACACAACACCTCAGCCATAACACTGCAGCTCACTGAAGATTTGCAGCTGATTCCTGGACCCTTCCGTAATGTGCCATGGGAGCCCTTGATGTTGACCTCCTTCTGCAGAGCTGAAGCTCTCACAGCAGCCTCAGCCTCTCTGAGAAAGCAAATGCAGTCAGCATCCACCTAAAAACTTCTAGCAGGATGGGCTGCAAGTCTCCAAAAAACTGTTGAGTATCAGCATAATAAATTATGCATCATACAGAAGCGTGATCTGTCCAGCTTGCTTTACTACACCTGGCTACATCACATTCAACCCAATTCAGACAAAAAAACAGGCAGAGCTGATGGACTCAGCTGCCTGATTAATCCAAGGGAAGACTTTCATCAGGTTCAGTGGGCATCTTGCCTGTCTCCACAGTCGCAGAACAAAGATATAATTGAATATCATGGATTTCTGTCAGGAAGAACTGCATGCGAGTCAGACCTCACTTGCTGCTCTATTCACTCATAATAAAATTTTGATTGTTTATTTCTTCTGAAAACAGTTTAACCACATGAAAATTGGTTCTTTGATGCGAACACATACTACAGTAATAAAAAGTGGCCCGTGCCATCATTTCAGATGACGAAGAGATTAAGTTAAATATCAGAAAATGCAGTAACTTGGTGGTTGTTTTTTCATCAGAATAAAAATGTGTTTTCAGCAGGTTCCATCTTCTCTGCCTTTAGAGCCTTTCAGGAAAAACACTATCCCTCTGTTCTGGACAGGTTATGCTCCTGATTTGCCACAGCTGCGAGCACTGGTACCGCCCCTGGAATTTGTACAACCTGAACTGGTTTGTTGATATTTGCTTATAAAGAGCCGAGTTAGCTCTCACAAACAGTGATGTGGAAGCACAGTGATACCACAGAAGCCTCAAACTTTCCTAACCTGAATTAGCTGTAATACCTTCTGTGATGCTGCTGCAGCAAAAAGTCTGTCAACAAGTTCTCTTGCAGTATACAACACTCGGGGCAAATACAGCCCTGATCTATGTGGGAACCTGAGCAGTTTTGTAGCTGCAACTGCAGCACTTGATGCTAAACCTTTGCTGAACTGATCAGAAGAAATGGGAATGCTACATCCCTCCTCATTCTCCATCCCTCCTGCCCTGTTCTTCAAGTTTTTGAAGAGGTTTTTATTGTCCAAGGCATATTTTGGGTGCATCTAGAAACTATACTTTGAACTCTACTACATATTCTCTTGGTGATTTTTTGACTGTGCATGGTAAACTCACATTGTATTCAGTTACTCATACTGAAAAAAAAAAGTATCTGGAAACCTCTTAGTAAAATGTCCCTGCACTGGTTCCAGATTACAAAGTTAAAATGAGATGAAGGTGATCAACACACAAAGACCCTCCTTGGCCTGTACCAACAGACTTAGATGTGTTAGATGAAACAAACCAAACAAGTAAAAAAAGCCAGTATGAATTTGCTTGGATAATAGTTTGACCTGTTTACTAGCTGTTCACAAACAGGCCTAGAAGCAATTGCCTGTTCACAATAATTTTTGTGGAAAGCAATATAGATGAAAATATGTTTTTATATGACAGCTAATAGCAGAACTAATTTATTTATTGCTCATAAAGACTTGCGGACTCAGTCATTCAGTGGGGAGGCTCTCCTAGAATCACGGATGCTCCTAAAATGCTAGTTCAGCTTTCACTGAACTCTACTGTCTTTTATGTCTACACTGTTTAGATCTCAATCCTAGAAGCCAGCAGTGTGGACATGCTCATTGCTGCTATCACATCCTTCCCCTGGCCCGCAGGTTATTACCAACTTTTTGCTTACCTCAGACCACAAGCTCTTTGGTACCTGCACAGTTCTTGGCATGAATTTGGGTTAGCAGCAGATGCTACTGAAACAAGCACCATGAGTAACAGCAACAGCCCATCTTTTAGACACTGGAAAGGGGACAGTTGTTGACTGCAAGCATGAAACATTTTAGTCACTTCTCAGCTTTTCTGCTTATATGAAATGCATAGTTTCTATAAATGGAGGGGCAGACTGTAGTATCTTTTGAGCAGGGTGCTGCTGATTAAATCATAATGAAGAATGTGGCACTTTTATTAAAGCCAGTGGAAGTTTTTACTACAATATTGTGTCTTTGGAATAAGGCAGTTCCATTTGGAAGATTTAATTTTACAAACATTTTTAGATTTTTCTTTAAGGAAAGCTAAAATAAGCTGTGGATAATGTTTAGAATCTGGACAAAGTAATTATAGTGAACAAGCATCAAGACATTCTGTAAAACTGAAAAATTACATTACTCAATTGAAATATGCTTATTCTGAGGTAAAAAAAAAAAAGGAAACCTCTGGACAGTATTTCTAAATAAATCACTGTGATATTCCATGCATCTCTGCCTAGGGAGCCCAGCCTCCTGGTGACAACAGAGACATAATTTATCTAATCTGTTTTTCCCATGAAACAAAGAGACAAAATTTAAAATCAAGCCAGAATAAAGTGGAATAGCCCAGTCATTCAGGAATTCTGAAATTGCACTTCAACTGAAGACCTCAAACTGAAGACCTCAGTCTAGGCTTTTCCAAGATGATCTTTTCTACAACTGCCCCTTGTTGGTGGGGAAAGTGGGAGGCAAATCATATGTTGTCTTTATTCAGGGCAACAGAACAAAAAGTTAAAATACCAGGGTTTTCTCTGAGACAAAACAGTCAAAAATTTTTGACAAGGTCTACTATTAGAGCAATATGTCAGCATTGCGTTCTTTTTGAACAGAGGTATTTCCGTATAAAACCAAGCTAATATACTTGGAATTTAAGATGAAATTAAGCCCTGTGCAATGCAGTCATATTTGCAGTATGTAATCTCCAAAATGAGATCTAAATGATAGAAGTATCTGGTGCTTAGAAACTTCCGTATCACAAATACATGGGCCATTAATCACAGTGAAAATAGACTGAAAAATACGTTTTCCACCCAGTCTTTCATTAAGTTCCAGAATTCACTGCTAAAAGGGATGACGTACCAAAAAAAAAGCTTACAGGTGAAGCACCTACTTGTAACAACCAACGTGAAACTCTGGATCTTCATCCTTTTGCGTTGAGGCCAATATCTAAGTCACAGCAGCCCAAAGAAGGGGCAAGTTATTTCATGTTTTGCTGATGCAAAGTATCCTACACCTTATTGCACTTGGTTACTTGGTGACAACAGCACTTGGCGAAAGGATGATGCCCTAGGAGCCTGGAGAGGTTTTGGTCTGCTTTGGCAGCTCTTGCACTGAACTACACAAGGGAGAGTGGTGCCCACAGAGTGCAGCTCATGCTGCATGTTATACACTCGTGCTTTATACACTGACATGAAAGAAGTCTAGAAGAAAATGGATCCTCCCCAGGTAAATAAGACAGGAGAACTAGTGACAACAGACATGGAGAAGGATGAGGTGCTCAGCAATTATTTTGCCTCAGTTTTCAATGGTAATCACTCTTCCCTCATCTCTCAAGTCCCTGAACCTCAAGGCAGGGACTGGGGCAATGAAGTCCGTCCCATCATAAAAGAATCATAGAATCATAG
>VZTV01060423.1:255-14883 GCA_013400875.1 Anhinga rufa
TTCCATAGTACTTGTTCACATTAGCAGACCTCAGACCACTATGACTCAGAAAGTGAAACAGAAAATGGTATGTTGTGGGCATCTATCTTATGCCTCCTTTATTGGACATCATTGAGGAAGTGAATACTGTGAATGATGAGTGTTTTTAACATTCACTGAGTGGTTTTTTGTTGATGCTTTACGTGCATGCAGGTCTTTATTAGAACTCACGAGTTAAGTGAGAATAAAATGCATACCAGCATAGAAGGCAGCCTGCAGGCTTTTAATACTTGACATAAGGTGAAGGAAGTAGAAATAAGGCTCACTGTGCTCTTAATTGAGTGCTTTAGTATTTCTTTCATAAGACAGCCACATATTTGCACTGCAAAGTACGTTGGCGTAAAGGAAAGCAGAGGGATACAGACAGACTGAGCACAGTACTGTATGTAAAATATTGAGAGAGTCACAACTTCACCAGAAGAGGTGAATAAAGTATTATTTCAGAGCACCATGGCCTTGCTGTTAGGATCAATAGCATCAGCCCCATTTGTAAAAGATAGCTTGATAGGGTGCTACTGTGGACACTGTCCATGTCTGAAGGCGCAGCTTCATTTGGGACTGTTTTCAGGTTCCATATGACCAACATAAAGACAGATTCTGCAGTTGACATATCTGCCCAGTAACAGTTTTGGCACCACTCTGAGAGCTGACATCCGTAGCCATGACCAAAACAAGGCATGCTGAAAGTAGAGACATGCATTTGGCCAATTGAACTGCAACTCATTGGACAAATATATGGGCTTATGCAAAGTTGCAACTGCAGTAAATACAACATATTTACTTACAAATACAGAACAGATAAAATTTAGCTGTCAATTTAGTGAGGTGTGTGCCAGTAATAGGTAAAAGTAATTACTATTATCTATGAGAAACAAGCATAGCTGCTGTGCAAGCCTTACAATGCCATCTTGCCACAGTATTTCATCACTGACTGAGGAGAGATGGTTTTCAGGATGAGGATAGTTTTAATCTTAGGAGTCTATGAGAATTTCTTCAGTAACCTTCAACAGGAAGAAGCACACTCCTGAGAATACTTGTCAGCAAATCATGTGAATCTCCCATAGCAGTGTAATGCTAAGCAAATTCAAATTGAATTGCTAAATCAAAATGTTGGATCTGTGAAGATCTGGATCTGGAATAAGAACAAATTATTCACAGAGAGTTCCATTATTCTTCAGCTACAGTAGATACTGTACATATGCCCTCAACTAAATGCACAGAATACACAACATTATTGTCAGTGCCACTTTCAAGCAACACCCATAGCTGGATAGTCCATGGACTTTCTTCCTGGTGGTTTTTTTGACTGCATTAGAAAAAACAAAACACCATGAAACAGATTTTAAAAAATCCATCCCTTCTACCAGTTGATTTTGCCAAATAGAAATATCATTTTGTTCTGGATTTCACAATGATTTTTTTTGTCTAGTCAGAAAATAATCTTGCTTAAGTGATTGATTTGGTATTGGGGATCAAGGAGGGAAAGATGGTTACTGACCTAATTTTTCTTGTGTTATAGACTTAAAACCTTGTGCTGTCAGTGTGCAGTCCTTGCAGTACCTTGCAAGATTTTTATTATCGTGCTATTCCCATCTATATTATTTATTCTGAATAATGGGGAACATAACCATTTTCTGGAGTAATCTACAATACTATAAAGGGCATTTTAAAGACATATAATATACACTTCATGCTGTGACCATTGATATTGGTTGATATCTTTGAAAGCATTGATAAGATGTTAAAATTAGTTCTTTTCTGTTTGTTCAAAGTCTAGATGTAAGAGACTGAAGATAACAAGTTGGTTTATAAATAGGAGTCCTGAAAAAGCTTGGGTTTTTATGGATACATATGCTTCTCTACCAGTGGTGGCTCTAATGCTTTCTAGCTGTGGGAGTTATCAACATGCAAGCAAGTGGCACTGGGCTTGGTGCTGGCTGTGTGCCAGCTGCCAGCACTTTGTAGAAAGGGCAGCAGAACGGAAAGATTTTAGCAAGGCTTGTGAAGTTCTGCTGAGAGCAGGCCAAATTATCCCCCAGGTAAGAGCTGCTCCTGATTTCTGCTGTAATAACACTAGGTCCTCTCTATGTTCCTTGTGGTACATTTGAAACAGAAAGAAACAACACAGGCTTTAGCTGAAACAGAACAACCACAGCTGAGTTTTTCCTGATTTTATATATCTATATCTATATCTGTATCTATCTTCTTATACTTTCAGTGGGAGAATCTCATTTACTGACCTGCTGATTGCAGTAAAACTTAACGTCTTTTTCCATTATCTGTATGTTGAGCTAGCCCACATATTGAAAAATCTCTTGTGTGACTGGCAGACAGCAGTCACATAATTCTCAGTTCATCTCACTAAGCTAATATTGTAATTAATTGATCTAGTCATGCAGTGTATTTGATGTTAAAATCTACACTTGAGCATGAAAATGAATCCTGGTTTAGGAACTTTAATGATAATACTAAAACAATTTCCTGCACTAATTACATTCCAAGTGCCTTATGTAAATTAAATGGGGTACTGCTGGAAGACTCTACCCCCTTTTCCCTGAGTTCAAGAAGAGGCCAAGATTTATCATGTTCTCAGTTCTTTGCAGTCAATATATGTATGAAAAGGTATAGGGAAAATATTATTTTTAAATGTATGGTAAAGGTAAATAGCTGGTTTATTTAGTGATTTATGTGTACCTTTAAGAAAAATCAGACAATATTTGTTATTCCACTCCAATATATACATAAGCGTATAGCATTCACTGCTCTTGCTGCATGTGTGAACTGTTCTTTTCTAGAAAATGAATTATGGGTGTTTATTTGTAGACAGAAAAATACTTTTTCAAAGAATGAGTGAGTAGAACAGCAAATTAAAACAGAAATGCTTGAAACTTCCAAGATTGTAATTTTCCTCTTCATCTGTAGATACTTGAAGTAGTTTTAGTATTAGAACCTAAAAGAATAAATACCTGGCAAAAAATATACCTGGCAAGGTAGATCACAGCCAGTTTATCTGCACTAGGTGATTCTGGAAAGATGTTGAATCGAAAGTGCTAACCTGAGCATCTGTAAATGGCCATCAATTTGGCTGTCAGAATGCAGGCATCAATGAAAATTGGAATGGAAATCAACAGAAATTGGGAGCTTCATTTTAGACATTAAAACTGAGTATCTGTCATCCTAAAATAATTTCAAAGTAATTCAGGAATTCTCTGCATTTGTGAATAAAGGTACAGGTGTTAGAGCTCTCCAAATTGTTATACATGGGGAAAAAAAAAAAGGTACATCTGATTTCCATTTCCATTTAAGTTATACTTTTGAAATATTGGTAGAGCACAAATGTTTTACTGGCAAATACCATATGCCAGTCTGAGGCACAGTCCATTAACAAGTTTTATGCCTGTTTTTCCCAGTATCCAAATGCTATAAATAATAAACAAATAAATTATTTAAATTTTTAAAAAGAGATTTTATTTCCACTTCCCATAAAATAAGTCTACATTAGAGAATGTTGCTACTTCTATGATTAGAAATCTCCAAATTTCAATCTCTTTTGTAGTCTTGGCTTCTTTATACCTCTCTGCTTTCTAAAGATCTATGCTGTTTGTGCATATATATCTTTTTTGAAAAATAGCTTGAAAAATGTATTGAGTAGGAAAGTCTTGTATGCATAGATTTTTTTGTTGTTTCCAACTGTATTTTATAACTCTTGAACAGAACGGAGCAGAGAACTCAAAATTAGTAGAAAATGCAGCCAATTGCCCCCTTTATAGAGAGAGGAGAGTAAGTGCAGATCTCACTACCAACAGCACTGCAGACTGACCCTTTGAACATGAAGGAGTTAAGAATCAAAACATGGATCAACAGGTGTGACTGATGCATGTGTGAGCAAAGTAATTGCAGGAAAAGGGAAGGAGCTTCCTGGGTTTTAGGGTCTGAATTTCCGCCCCTTTAACACAGCTGAATTCTACATATGTGTTTGTGCATGTGTGTGTGTATGTTTATGTTTAGGCTAGAAGTGTAGACATAGTGAATTACAGGAGCTCTAAACTAGACATGTTTTCCTTTCAAAAGGATTTTGCAATCTACTGGAACCTGTAGCTCTGTGTAAGCATGGCAAAGGAACAGTAAGAGGGTTTATTCATAACTGTTGTTTTTCTTTGCTTGAAAGCTGCTTGTGGGCTGCACTGGCAATGGTTCTGGATGTTAACCATGTTTTATTGTTGTCTAGCATGCCGCATTAGAGAACATTTCAACTTTGAGAAAAAAAGATAACTATAATTCTCTGCTAGTCATGCAACACAGACTTCTTTGACAGCGTAAAACATAGGTTCACTGTAACTGTTGGTACATTATGTGGAACCAAAGGTTAGGCATATCACAGTGAAATAGCATTGCATCTGGAAATAGAAGTAATGGTTGAAGATCATTGCTCTGCTCTGT
Source organism: Anhinga rufa (assembly GCA_013400875.1). Classification (NCBI taxonomy): domain Eukaryota; kingdom Metazoa; phylum Chordata; class Aves; order Suliformes; family Anhingidae; genus Anhinga; species Anhinga rufa. The sequence continues at coordinate 4,735 of VZTV01060423.1, forward strand.
CTTTAAGGTGTTTCAGCTGAAAAGACTAAAACATATGGAAGAATATGAGACTCATTTGAAAATAAACTAAAACCTTTTAAGTACTGATCACAAATATGAAGTAGGTTATTGTATTTAAGAGAATAAAGAATAAAAGTTATGGATTATTTTGCTGTGGCTGTCCTCCAGGACTCACTGGAATGACTGACCTTATTTTAGAATGCAAAAGAGATTGATTGACATAACTTATTAAATGTGAAACCTCAAAGAAATGCAGTTTTTGGAGGTAAAACATAGAAGTGTAAAGAAAATGCAAGCTGAGGTACTTTTAGCATAATGAGAGTAAAGAAAAAACACTGCTATGTGCATAGGCCAGCTGAGACAGGAGGCTCTAAAAGAGGCAGAGAAAATAGGCATCATATGACTAATATTATCCATTCACTCTGCTTTTATATTCTGTCAGAGTTCACAAACTGCGGAGGCATAAATTCTTTATAGTTAGGACAGCAAGCGTGTTTCTACTGTGGTAAGTTACCTGTTTAAGACCATTTTCTCTTATAATCTATTCATTCCTGTCTACAAAGAGCCTGACTGTCTCAGTAACCTCCTTGTAGGTACTGAAAGGCTGCTGTTAGGTCCCCCTCCAACTTCCCTTGAAGGCTTCTCATCTTCAGCATGAACATAATGCTGGACCCTTGCTCTGTCATGGCAACTCTTTTTCCTCACGTGAAGCTTTTTTGCATGTGGGAACCTTCAGCAGTGGTTGAAATGCAATCCAATCACATCATTAACACTGTGCATACCTGTTGGTAGTATGGAGAAGGTATTATGTACCTGGAAAATCTGAATTCCCACTATAGCTACAAACACAATTGTACAGTAAAAATAGTGAATGAAGGAAGTGCAAACAGCAGTTTAGTGTTTGAAATGATTTATTGGTATTAAGTGCAAAGGTTAGATACACTGTAGTTTTGACAAAATATTAAACTATAATTGCCAGTAGTTAGTAATTGTTTGAAAATCTCCAGGGTGCAAAACGGTAATATTTTATTAAAGACATATATTCCATCTACAAATGGAACTCCCACTAAGCGGCTTTACCACTAAGAAAGACTGGTTGTTAATATCTCCCTTCTTTTTCTTCCAACAGACAACTTCAAGACAAAAGTAATATTAGTAAAATTTACTTTTTGTCCATGTATTTCCCATGTTCCTCAGAAAGTAAAGAAATAAGCTCAGAGATAGAGTTTCTCAACAAAGTATTATGTCTGAATTTGCTTTGTGCCATCCTAACTGGAAGACTAAAGACTTATTTATTAATTAAAATTAAATAATTAATTTCAAGGCCACTGAAGAATTGTTGCCAGCACTAAACTCCCCAAGAATACATTCACAAAATTATTTATTAAACTTCAACCTTCTGTAGGTGTTCTTGTAACTTAAAATGATGCTGCTATGAATACTCAGAGGAGAATGAAATGGTGGGGAGGGCTAAGTAAATATAATGATGTTTTAACTGACTTACCATCTGTAATTCTTTGCAGTGCTTGTACTGTGCTTTTCTTCATTTGTCATTGTTTGAGGAGCTTGTCCATCCTATACCAGCACATACTGAGTTAAATTCATCTTACTTGCAGGAGCTTCTCATCATGCTGTTGCACAGACACATCTGTTCCTCCCTCACTTCTCTTCAGGTTATGGTAACTCTACCCCAGCACACCTAGTCTAAAGTCCTCTTCATTAGGTTAACAAGCAAAAACACTCTTGCTCCACCTTGGTTAGATGTATCAGCAAAACAGCCACGTGTTTTGCTGGATGTGTCAGCTGCTGGTCAGGACTTTATCCCTCACTGGTGGGACTGGGGGTGCCCATGCCTTTCTCCCTCATGCCCAGAGCTCTTGATCCTTCTGGTTACCCTAGTAACATTGTTGGTGCCCACATGGAAGAGTAGCAAGGGTTAACTGTGTGGGGGCTGGGCAAACCTTGTGGGTCCCTGTGCAAAATCCTGGACCTAACCCTGCCAAGCAGTGAGCCTCCAGAGACATCAGGTCAGACTGGCAGATTGATGCCTCCGTACCCTGCAGAAGGGAGTCTTCAGTAATGGTCTCACTCGCCTTTGTCCTCTTCTGCAGACACAAGGTGTGGGCTGAGCCAGCTCCTAAAGCATCTTGCTTGTCCTCAGCGGTGTCCTGGGCAGTTGCAGGTCAATCAGGAACTGATGGAGGGGGCCATGGCACGTGGGGCAGCTGTTGGCATGGCCGTTGGTGGGACAGGAGGGAGGACTCACGGGAGGTGGTAAGCACAGGTAGCTGCCCGGTGCAGTGGGCCACACACACACCCCGGATGAGGAAGCCACGCCACTGTTCATGGTGGAAGCTAACAGGCTGTCCCAGGAGAAGTGTTGCTCCTTGCATGCTGTTTGCCTAAGCCTGGGCCATGGGCTGCTATTGGCAGTCGGCTGGTGGGCTGGTGGGACCTATAGCTAGGCCAGTGAAACAGTCCTTGCACTGACCTTTTCGTTTCACTTTTCTAAAACTTTTTGTCACTTGGCACCCCCAGTTTTAAACAGATATAACTTTCTTACGACCACAGTTATACACTGTTGTACAAGATCTCTACTGTTCTGAGAGCTGTTTGGAAATAAAATTTCCAAATAACAAATTAATAGTTCATATTTTGCATGAGAGTCCTTCCTACAGGCAATGATGCCTTCTCTTTGAATGTTGTAAGGTATTTCTGTAAAAGATGTGTCAATGAAAGAGGAAAAAGCAATAGCTTGAACAGGAGTGTTTTATCTAAGGTGTAACGTAACAAAAAAGAAGAACAGTAGAAAAAAGAAAAACGCTTATTAGAATTCTCTCTGTGCCTGAATCCATACAAACTGCAGAGTATGCATTGACAGAAAAATCCAGAGACAGAAACTCCATCATCCACAGCAACATATGCTCACGAGCATATTAAAAGTTTTTATTATCTCTCTCTTCCTTTAAAAAACAAAACTTAGTAGTTGTCTAGCTCTCAAGAAGTTTTAAATTTGAAGGCGTCTATTCTGAAGCTGATGCAGCGGAACCTCATTGGAATGGAGGAAACCCAGTAGGTGCTGGCAAGAGTTAATGAAGCTTGCCAGTTGGCTGGGCTGCAAACCTGCCTGCCTATAGGCTTACCATTACAGTTAAGTCTCAAACCTTTTAACATTCTGACATTAATGTGATTTCATGTAAACAGAAAAACGCGGAGAGCTGTATGTACACAGGGGAACGAGCTATAGCTGAAAGGATTTTATAGGCCAAAGGGCTTTCCTGTTTCTTAGGAAAGCAAGTGTTAGACATTCAGAGTCAAAGATAAAATACAGCTTCATTTTTTTATTTTTTATTTTCTAAAGGTTTGGGTGATGAGCACTCTGCTTTAGGACAAATAGCAATCTAGGAAGGCAGCTCTAGAGGTCAAATGAAAAAGCTGCATGTAAGTGTAGTAGAAGGATTATAAGCAAAGCTTATGTTCTATGAAAAGAGAATCTCTACTGTTACAAACAATGTGAGAATCTTTATAGGTAAAACCACAGCAGTGGGTTATGTTAATAGCTATTGTGGGAAGGTATGTAGCCATTTGTGATTCAAGTAGCACATTTTTAGGGGTTTCATAAAAACCTGGAACCTGCTAAATATTCTTCAGTGCTTTCTCTCATTAACTCTTTCCATATTTATGGACACAAACAATTGCAGCAATTTTACTACCAAGTTGATTTCTTTAAAAAGCTTTCTGGTTAGCAGCATGAGTATTTTTCCCATTAGAAGCCAAATTGGCCCCAAATCCAAGAAAAAATGGAGTGTATTGTCTTGCAAGGCAACATCATTTGTGGCCATAGGAAGATAATTTTTTGTTTGTCTGCAGTGCTCTGTGTACTTACTACAATTATGTGTAGAAAGCTAAAGGTAGACACGACTAGCTTTTGCTTGTTTGGTCTTTGAGTCTGGCCTCAGTTACCAGAGTTTGACTGTAGTTTCAGGAACTGTGAGTAAACTGTGTTGTTCCCCCACTCACCTTCTTTTTTCTCCTCACAGATTTTACTCTCTTCTAGTGAGATGCCTAGGGGCTCAGATGCCTTGTGTTAGCAAAGCACCAAAGAACTGACCTAATTGTGACCTTTTCTCACATGTCTACTTAATTGTGTGCTGAACAATCAAAAAACCCCACAAAACCTCCGAAGACCTGACAAAGTACAGAAGGAATCAGGACTGCAGGAAAGAGATGTTCCATGCAGCTTTGCTGTCCTTCAGCCAAGCTAATCTCCTAAGTGGAGTCGAGAAAAAGAGGTGGTTAGATATCAGTATCTCAGGGATAACTGTGGGGATAACTGAATGGTTCCATGAGAGAAGCAAAACCATGTGCAGGGGCAGTTCAGGGCAAATGGAATGAGGGAAAGATTTAGGGCTCAGTGGCGAGCTTAGGAAGGGAAACAAACAAAGGTTAGGGATTGGAGGTAATCCTCTAAAGCTGTGTCTGCCCTATCTTAGAGAAATTGTCCTCTTTATAAAATGGAAGAAGTTTTCTATGCAGTTTTGGGTGGGTTTTTTGGTTTTGGGTGTTGGTTTTTTTTTTTAGTTTTATGAAATTTACACATGCAGGCTCATATTTCAAAATAGAATTTTTAAAGATTAAATACATTTAAAATTTTAAAGTAATCTTTTTTGCATCACTGGTCATCGATTGGCATTGCTTGAAATTTTTTTACTGTGTGTTGTATGTGTACATGCATTACTGATTTGTTGTTTCTCTTTCCACCTCTTCCTTAGAATTTGTTAGGAAGAGTTTTGTTCGGGATTTGACCACAGTGATTCTGATTTTGTAAATAGGTTTCTGAAAAGTCATGAAAGGGTAAAATTCAGCATACCCTTACAGTGATATACAGGAAGGCAGCATTAATAGTTTGTAATTTATCCCAGTATCATTCATGTTCAGAATTTAAACATATATAGTAATGTATTTGCTATTGGAGCTAGTGTCAGAACAGATTAAAATTTTACCTATGTTGGAAAACAGAAGTGTGATTTGTAACCTTCAAAGATACTCTGAATCACTGTATAGATGATTCCGTGAAACTTGAGCCAAGCAAAATGGAATTATTCAGTTATTATATGTTGTGCATTGTATCCAGGTTCATATTGTTGCACTGACTACTTTAACAAGATGGGTGAGTTGTTAGTATTACTTCAAATTTGTATCAGTCTCATAAAGTTGATCAAGCAAATAATTGTATGCTAGGTGATTCTTCAAGTGAGACTAAAGCATATTTCTGCTTGTGCAAAAATCAAAATACCATAGCTGTCCTAAAAAGAAACAACTAAACTCCTCATGTTATATGTGTGGAAGAGGACACACATTTTTAATTCCTTATGAACAGATAAATGTACTGATCTGAGGCTCAGTTGAAGTATTGGCAAGTAAAAAACCTAGGAAATGCATGACTCTGCATTTGTGCATGAGTGGGTACCTATGTGCATGTTGAATATTTTTTTCTTGTAAAAACACAACATATTAGAGAGAAAGGATGGAGAGGGAAAGAAAAGAAGGAAGAAATGAAGGGAGGGAAAAAAGCAGGTGNGTGAAAAAAGAGAAAATAAGCCACTTTTAAGTGTACTCCTCTGCCATCTGATGGGCTTGCAGCCATGTATTCACATATTTTTTCCATTTAAATATGAGCTGCATCTGCCCTTGCTGGGTATGGCACAGGGTGCTGGAGGCTAAGAGTGGTCTAAATAAATCAAAGAACCAAGCTAGATATAGTCAGAAGGGAAATTTTTAGCTTCCACCCTAGGAACATCCCATTGTTTTAGACAGAAATAGTTGACATACTTGATTAAGATGGCAATTTCTTAATTAGGTTGTCCAATGTCTTCCTTTCTTTCCATACTATGTTGTTTCTGCAAAGACTTCAAACTCATTAATTCTGGCATCAAAAAAACATGTGAATGTCTAACTTTGAAAAAACTGTTCTTCACTTATGGGGACCCAAAGCTGCTAGATATGTTCCAAGTGCTATCATCTTCATAGCCTTTTCTTTCAGGCATTGATCCTAGTATTCTGCTTAATATAATCTAAACCTTTATGTCTATTTTATAAATTCTCAGTGTAATCTTTGACAGAAGAATACATCAGTTTCCAGATTCATGTCTGTCTCTGTGACAGATGTAAAAGAGTATCCTATATCTTTGCTACCATTAGCAGAATGAGAGAGCTGTGGGTGAAGATGAAAAATGTCTTTGTATCCTTATATTTCTCAAAATTCTATTTACAGATTTTAGTTATGCTCGCTATTATGGTGATTCTTATCTGGAGTTTCAAAGCTTGCATTTGAACATGCAAAACTTCATCCACTTGGAATTTAAGACCTATAATCCTCATGGACTCCTCCTGTATATTGAACAAGGCCCAGAAACAATAGGACATTTTTTAATGCAGCTTTTCATCAAACATGGCACCTTACAGGTAAGGAGAGGGACTGACGGAGAACTAAGTAAAAATTAGGATCTGTAAAAATTGTAATTTTTCTGTTTCCTACTCTAGAAGATAGTAGATAGAGATACAGAGACTCTTCATCTGTTCTTCAGTATTTTAAGGAACATAGCTGTCAAACTTGCTAACTGTTAGGGCAAATTCATGGCTAATATGATTAATATGTCTCACAAGAGGTGGTGCTTGAGATAAATTGAATACTGATTATAATTGGATTGTCTCATATAAAAAGTACATATTAAAAGACAAAAATAAAGAATGTAGATTTTGTCTTTACAACTGGTATGAATTAAGGTATTCTATTTTACATACAAAGCCTAAACCTACTGAACCTCCTCACGTGTAAATTCATTAAAATTATTATAAGGGAGGCTGTGGAACTTAGTGAATTGTCATAGGAAAATTTACTGTTCAAGGGAATAGAGTGTGTCTGTTACTCTGTGGCTCTGAGTAGAAAGAAACCTTTTACTTGATCTATCATGTTAATTCACAGTTCCACAGGATGCCAAAAACATTTGCTTGGCTTTTGTGAACCAACTAAACAGGAGTGCATTTGTTTATAAACATTAAGGAATAAAGCATGTCTCCCAGTATGTATTTACCTTTGGCAAATTATTCCTTTTTTTTTCTGAGGAACAGATAAAGCTTGAGAGATGGGCAGATACTAAAGAAGCTATGAAAAGATAGTAAAAGAGAAGTTAATTTTCTCATAATGGATCTTCCATTTTTCTGTGACAAATTTCCAGAAGTTTGGCTGTAATTATATTCTTCTGCAAGGACTGTGAAATAACTGTTAGGAAGAACAAATTTGAGTTATATTTGCCTTCATGTTTAAAAAACATGATCATACTAAAAAGATATATAAATTGCAGATAAACAGAAAGAGAAGAAAATAGCCTTTTACTTTGTTATATTTTTATTTACTGTGTTTTATTATATTGTGACTATCTTTATCCAGAACAAATTAGATTAGTCAGGGGCAGGAAGTTATCCTAGATTTAGAAAATGTTGACAGCTTTAAGTCCATCTTACTTGTATTCAAGTAATGATGCAGAAAAATATTTTTCTAACATATCATAAGCACCATAAAATATGAAAGTACTTTAATTGACAAAAATCTATTCAAAGATCCCAGTGTGCCATGTTAAAACTAATTGAATTCACTTAATCATTCACAAAGCCGGTCAATTAAATGTCTATTTAAAGCCCAATGAACAAATGGTTCTAAGCTCACAATCAAGCTACAATTACAAGTAGACAAACCATGAAATCAAGTGCTTGTTCACATTAGTATAGGAAATTAAATGGTGTTCCAAAATGCTCAAGCCTACATGCTACATTACGTGTTTGGAAGTGTAAGGAGGCCATAAAATGGTAAGTAAAATTCACCCATGGCCAATGTTAATCTCAGCTGGCTGCAGATGGTCAGCTTCTTTGCAAATCAGGCCCATAATATCTAATTGTACAATATACAAAGATTAAAGCATTTTCATGCAGGCTAGAAAGCATATATGTGTACATGTATTTCTGGTACAACAGATTTCCTGATCCAGATCTTTAATGAAACATTAATTTTCATTGATACATATAACATTCTTCAGGTTTTTATGAAACCATTTGTTATTTTTAAATTCAAGTTTCTAAGCCTGTAACTGTTTAATTATTAGAAAATAAGTAATAAAAACATTTTTCCCACTCTGTAGTACCAGTTTTTATGTGATGAAGCAGCAGAAGTCAAAAACATCACTACTACTGCTAGAGTGGATGATGGACACTGGTATAAAGTGCAAATTAGGTAAGTTTTATATTTTACTGTTGTCTGTGTTTATAATTGCTTCAAAGATCATCTGGGTTGGATAGTTAGTAAATTCCAATGATATTATATCTCGTTAGCTATGACTGATACCTGAATGTGTGCAGTCAAATCATGTTATGGCAGTGTGGACTACAACACATCCTTGGAAAGAATGTTTAAAACGTTCAGTGGGACAGTGGGACAGTGGGACAGTGCTCATCACATCACTGAAGTACTCAATGGAAATAAATTTATTCTCACTGAAATGATGTACCATAGCAAAGGTAAATGTTCAGGCAGGGGAGCTACTGTGCAGTAGGTCCAAGCTACTTAGTGCAGGAAACAGTTGAATTTCCAGCAATATGAGTGTGACTAATAGAAAAATCTTGGAAAACAGATAGATAGGCAGAAGCAGCACTATGACTTCTGTTGCCATCACTGACTTGCAACTCATAATAGCGTATATTACTCCTGTAAAAGTAACAATATTTACAATTGAAGGACTATAAAATGAAAGAAAAATGAGGTAGGTTGTAGGTTTTCCATGTTCTTTGTTTCCAGATTATGTTTGTATCCTGTCATGGCAATGTAATGGGAAAGGCAAATTTATGTTTTGAAATAATATAAATACTTGCCATTGTAAGAATCCACAAAAAGGCCGACCAGACCAAAGTAATTACATTTGGATATCTTACAGGAAATCAAGGGGGAGAAAGCACCTGGTGTTGTCTGGAAATAGATATGCAGAAAACCAAAGTGCAACAAGCCTTGTAATCAAACTCATTGGTGACTCCCTTGTATTGTGAAGATGAACAGAGTAATTCTGACCTACCAAAACCAACTGTACTTGATTTTGAGAGGACACCTGTGCTTCGAAAAACAAACAAAAAAAAGGCAGAAAAAAGAGAAAGACAGGTTTTTGTATAGCTGAGACTTCTAGAACAGCTTTCTAAACACAGTTCAGACACCTGTTATAGGTTACCAGGGTGCACTAATCTTGTTACTAAGTTAAACTGGGAATCTGGATCACTAATAAAAAGTTGATCATTTTCAAATACTTGTGAAAAAAAAGCATTCTTTGCACAAGAGCAATGGTGACCTGCATGTATTTTGGGTTTCTTTTAACCAAGCAAATGTGCACAGAAGTGTCTAATGACCAAAGTCTGTGCTGTTAAAGTCCACAACCTTTTAAGAAATTGGAAGAGAAAGTTTTGGTTTCATTTTATAGTAACATTAGACATGAGTCCTAGTAAGTCTAGTTCATATTAGACAGAATAAAATAGGTCCAAGTCCTCAAGTCCAGCAAGAAGAAAGAGAACTATCTGTCTGCTTGTCTCTCAGGAGTAAATTACTCCCTTAGAACTTTCTGGAGGGTTACAGAAGGAACAAAAGTCTTTTACTGGAATAAGCCTTTTATAGCTAGATCTGTCCAAATGTAGCTAAATGAAGCACTTCTACAGGGCAGCTACAGCTGGACCCTTAGCTTCTATGGGAAGCTGTAGTGGTGACTATATCCACTGAATTGTGCCTTGCTGCCTCAGATACCTTTAAGGAGAAATCATGGGAGGAGCAGCTAAAGTCACTTGGTTTGTTCAGCCTAGAGAAGAGGAGGCTGAGGGGAGACCTCATCATGATCTACAGCTTCCTGACAAGGGGAGGAGGAGGGGCAGGTGCTGATCTCTTCTCTCTGGTGACCAATGACAGGACCTGAAGGAATGGTAGGAAAATGTGCATGGGGAGGTTTAGGTTGGATATTAGGAAAAAGTTCTTCACCCAGAGGGTGGTGGAGCACTGGAACAGGCTCCTCAGGAGGTAGTCACAGCACCAAGCTAGACGCTCTTCAAGAAGCACCTGGACAATGC